>VUQK01010308.1:0-16804 GCA_015106715.1 Bujurquina vittata | reverse complement strand
CCTTGAGAAAAAAAAACTGCAAACCCCCCCCCCCCAAAAAGTCAAAGTTTTTTTATTATAAATGCTAATCTGGACCCCACATATGCAGTTCCGCTCGCTGTCCATGGTGTCAGAGTGCCTGTTTTCTCTGATCAACGGAGACGACATGTTTGTAACATTCGCTGAGATGGAGCAAAGCGGCACGCTGGTGTGGACCTTCAGCCAGATCTACCTTTACACCTTCATCTCCCTCTTCATCTACATGGTGCTGTCCCTCTTCATCGCACTCATCACCGGAGCCTACGACACCATCATGGTACAGTTGCTGCTCTGCTTCTTCATTATATTATTACGCTGTGGCTTTAACAGGTTTCTTTTACCCGTCAGCCTCTCCCTGTGCTGTGTGCTAAACTAAGAGGATGAAACCAGGAACTATATGAGCCCAGATAAAGGCAGCATATTGGTGCACATGCATGGTTATTTTTTCTTTTGTTAAAGATTCATATGTAGACTTTGTTTAAGAAGTGACACTAGCATTTTGAACATATGCAGCTTTATGTTGTCTTCCGGCAGGCCCAAACACAGGAGCAGGTACGCGTCACAGATCTACACGCATTCATTGCACAGTGCACGGACACACCCAGTTCTGGCAAGTTCCGTGCGCCTGAAGCCTCCTCGTGCTCCTTCCCGTGCTGCTGTGAGTGGTGAGGACAGTGATCTAGTGGATGCACAGAGGGAGGAAGCAGCGTGTATGTGGAAGGACACAAGAGTCCCACCCACTCACCCCCACACGCCTCTTTAAAGCACCATATTTCCACTCCAGTGACAGCTGACTGCTATTGCACTTCTTTTTCCAATTCATGTCTTGAGCGTGAACTGACTGACCTTGGACTGCTTTGTCCTCTGTTGACCCTGTTTGAATTTTGCATCTCAATTTGTGCTGGAATGGTAGATTGCACTGAAGACTTAGAAGCCCAATTACCTGCTTCAGCTTTTGTACTGTACTGTGAATAATTTATGACATCTTTCTGAATGTCAGGTTGATGATATTCACCGCTATAGACTGGACAGCGGGTCTATTGGGTAAAATTAGGATACATTTTTGCTTGAATTATCCCACATTTACAGGGTTTTCATTATCATTTTATCGTTCGCATGGCTACTTAGGCAAAAGGATTTTCGTGCCTCTTGATTATGTAAATATATGTATGTCTTGTGGATTTTAGGCGTAAGAGTCAGCCAGGCAAATTGGGGGAAAAAAAGATTGACCATGAACTGCTGTACATGTGCGTTAGCCAGCATTTTCAGTCAAGGCCGTTCTTCCACTCCAGTTCAATTTTCCTGCTCCTCATCTCCATTGTTCACGTCCTCGGAAGGAGATGATAGCTGCATGAGGAAGGACGAGCCCCGCGGCCAACCAGCTAGTCATCAATATGTATGAAGCCTTTCTGCTATAAGGTGCCAGGTGTAGGTCTGTGCTAATGCACTGCAAGGCAGAATGTGCTTTACTAGAGCACGTTAGGCGACTGTGCTGCCTTAAAAACACAGTAACTACTGAAAAAGAGGAATAATTTTATACCTTTTTAGGCTCATTGGTAGCAGACCTTTTTTTACAGCAGCCATTTTGCAATGAAACAGATAAACGTGGGTGAAGGATTTATTTTCAGTAATACTTGTGTTTATCTGCTGGTTAATGTCAGAATGGCTGCAGTGAAAAAAATCTTTCAAGTTGTTGAAGCTGTTACACTAAAAAAACCTTAAACTTGAGGAGACATGAGTACTGCACCCTATGGTGCAACACCACAAAACACAGTGCATTGATTCCCCTGACCTCTCTTGGTCATTCGAGCCTGAGACTTTGCTTAATAATGTAAAAATACATTTAAATATGTGATTTAATTGTAGCTCAATCGCATGAAATCCAGCGGATTCTCCTAAAGGCTCCTGAAACTCTACTGCTGCTAAGCTAAGCTAATTTTGCTTAGCTTAGCAGCTGCGTTACCGTTACAAGACTTTGGTTTTAACTATTATTGGTCAATTTTTGATGCTCTTTTCCATTTAATTACACAGTTGTACAGTATAACAGATTGGTAGGCGAAATCTCCAAAAGCCAAGTGCCAGTCCTCATATTATTTTCTTATATTTGCTCAAATGCATGGTTAATACATTCCACCTTTGTATGGTTGTTTGTACTGTAGGGAGCACAGTTGTGTCTGTATTTTATATAATGGTTAACTTGGGCTCCTTTTATTGACGCTGTGTGTGAAATGGTTCATTTTTGTCATCGATGAATGGATTAGGGCATCTCTAGGTCGTCCCTTCTTGAAGTACTCCTATACAAACTTGAAGTTTTCATGAAGATGCAGGTCATATGAACGCCTCTGATACTGTAGGTGAAGGAACACAGGATTTTGAAATGCGACAGCTATCTGTTATTATTCTTATCGTGAGCTGACTCGTTTACTTTGTTTACAGTTATAAAGGGAGAGTGATCTTTGGTGCACACTTATTTATTTCCTCTTAATTAAAAGCCGATGCACAGCTTGTAATTGTGATTTAAATCGATCACATGGGAGCTGTAAATCACAGCAGAACAATGCACTATAAATGTAAGTGTTCTCCTGACACTTGTGGAAAAGCTCTTTAAGACTGTTTTGATTTAACGGCTGCTCGGTGTCTTTGTTTGCTTTTTTTCTTTCTTTCTTTTTTAAATACTGTCTTAATTATTTTTTACCTCATTTTAAAAAGGTGCTCGATTGGTGATTGGAGAGATTTGTACATGTTTTTACCTTCTTTTGTGTGAAGATGCTGTCTTCTCAAAGTTGGCTACACATCAGCAAAATAAACAATTATGTAGTTAACACAGTTATCAACCTTCTTCTTTGGTTTGTTATTTTTACTCTTATATTCTTATTCTTATAGTAGAAATAGAAAATATTAGAATTAAGAAAGGAATATTCCTGGAACACCTCAAGCTTTCTATGTGTGGGTCACAGTAAAAGTGTACATTACCATTTGGCATTTTCAAATACAGCTATCTTGGCTGAGCTTAAATTTAAAATAAATGAAATATATAATGAATAAATTGTTTATATTATGTGAATTAAAACAAAAACACTATTAATTTTTATGTATGCAGTGATGTCATTGCCTGGCAACTTCAACGGCTGCTAAATTGAAAAACCAACAGTCTGGACAACTCGTGCTCTGCTGTGATAGTCTGACACCACTAGAGGGAGAGAGCAGGCCCTGTCTGCAGCCACCTGCCAGGCCAACCAATCACAGGAAATCTATGCAATGAGAAGCAATAAGGAAACGACAGGAAGCCAAAACACAGGCACTTCAGGGACAAGAGCGAGGGACAAAACATCACCACCATTAAACATAAATTATGCGGAGTAGACTACCCGTTATCACAAAGTACCTTTGCAACTCAGCGTGAAATAAATGGAGGGAGAAGTTGGCTGTCTCAGCTAAATCAAAACCACACAGTGAAGATGGGAATGAGAGAGCATGTGATAGGCTAAGATCAAACGGATACTCCTCTTAGTGAGGTGAAGTGGTATAGCTTTCCAGTATCCTCAGAACCTGCATGCATTATTCACTCAAAGATGCAGCCAGGGGCTGAGGACCTGGCCAGCCTGCTCTGGACATCATCAGGTTTCAGACTAGAGCTGATTAAACAGTCCCAAAGAGGAAAATAGGCTGCACAGCAAGGCCTTGCAAATGGCTTCTACCTGGTTGACTAAAGTATATTTGCATGGCAACTCACCAGCCCTTTATGATTAAAGGACCAGAGCAAAAACACAGTGGATATGAATCTTGGTAAGATAAGGCCATTGTTTTGATCATGGTGCTCTGTACCACAGATACAGAATGCAAAAGAACACGCCTGCTGTGTGATAATGGGCCATTAACGAGGGTCTTGTTGCCTTCCTTCATCACATGTTGGCTTTCAGTGAGTGTAGAAGCATCCTGTATGTTAATGACATGCAGCGCTGGCACGTTGTGGTCTTCAGGGAGTCCATGCTGTGCACAGAGAGCAGCAGCTGCACTGGCGTGTGCTAACCTGCATCTGCCTGGTATTTGTTCACACACACCCTATTTGTGACATAATGATATTCACGCTATTGGAGTGTGAAGTGCTGATGGCTCTTATCCATTTAGGAGGCACGTCTGAAAAGTGGGTTGATTTGTGAATATCTCTGTGTTTGAGATGATGGGTGTGCCTCTCAGTGCCAGCTGCTTTCCTGGGTGGATTGGCAGGAGATTCAGACTCCTGTACCTGCTGGAATACATGAAACACAATTCGAGCATGCCTGTATTTGCTGCTTTTTAAATAACCAATGTGTTGTGTAAGAGTTCGCAAAAGGTAGCAGACTCCTGACCAGAGGCCAGGTTTTTGGGGCTTGACTGAGCGCCAGCGCTTTTGTGCTGCGGCCGTCCCAGCTGGACTGCGGGCTGTGTGGACAAAAACAATGAGATAAATAACAGGGGAACTGTGCAGCAGGGTACACAGCCCTGCCTCTTCCTGTCTCCGGTGCCGCACACCACCGCCTTCCTCTCTTTGTTGCACCCGGTTGACCGTGCCAATACGTCCGTTCAGCATCCACTTAGCAGGCATCGAACGCACCCGAGTCCCCGCCCTCTTTCTGGTCTCCTTCCATTTACTTGCATGCTCTACTGACACAAAATTTACACACATCATTTTAAAAAATACAACAAATGACTAATCCTGCAGGTATTCTTGTTGGTATAACTCGATCATTAATCCTCATCCAAAACAAGTGTCACTGCTGAAGAGATGACAACACAACACAACACAACACTCTTCAAGCAGACGAATCTGAGGTCAATCCACTTTGCAAGGAGACAAACAAAGCTTCCTCTGGATATGTGACTGATAAAGGGAGACCAGGCGATAACAGGTTTTCATGCAAGCAGGTGCAGTGAGTAGTGTCATACATTATGGCATTTGTTTAAACCCTGAGCTCAGGCAAGAAACACAAGCCTAAATATCCCCTCTGCAGCACTTGGAAAGAGAAGGCTGGACATAAAAAGAAGCCTATCTAAAACAGAGCGGTACACAAAAGCCTGGCTCATGCAGACAGGGACAGGCGGCTGCTGGGAGCGAAGCAGCAGCGCAGCAGACAGACAGGCGGCATGCCCACCCAGACTGTCTCTGATGAAAAGCCCTGTTCTGCTGAAGAGCACGGCACACAAGAAACAAAAGCTTTTCAAGAAATGAAACAATGCCCTCCGGTATCTGTTTGTGACTGAGAGAAAACACACAACTTTAACTGAAAGCCAGACACAGTCTATGTGCTGCTCCTCGCTGTCTTTCTTTTCTGCCGGCTGCCTCGCCCTTTTCAATTAGTGTCATCCAATTTGAGATCTGTTCGCTCCAACTGGGGCAGACTGACACGGCAGGCAGGTGTGCATTTCTAATCCGCCTGGTGGAAATGTGCCTTTGAAGACAAAAGAATGTGCAGGACCTTCAATCAAATTTACAGATTCATTTTAAAATCAAATCTCAAATTGGTAATACCTCGCGTGAGATGCATCTGTTAAGGGAAAAAAAAACAGAAAAAAAATTCCAGATATTACAATCAACAGGTCTGAAATGCACTGAGGGATTCTGAATTCTTGATGCAACTGTAGCACTGAGGGCAGACAATGCAGGCAACTTGATGCATGCGGTGCAGCAGTAATGTGTGTGTGTGTTCAGTCGAGCATGGAGAATGGAAGAAAAGGGTTTGGGGGGCCTAGAGGGAGGGCAACAGACAGGCAGGAGAAACTCGGACAAGAGAGTAGGGTGACTTGCAAGAGGTGACATCATCCTTAATTTGAATAATCCCCCAGCCCGGGAGGCGATTGGCTGCTCTTAGAGAAAGCTGAGTTCCTCTGCTGCTATTCACCCTTTTCAATTTCAGCATGGCGCGCTGTCCTGGTGAATGCTGCCTTCAAGGACTCATAGTTCTGAAGTGGAAAAGAAAGACCAGTGGGGAGTATACGAATATTTGACAGAAACCTTAATATTTATCCTATTAAAAGTAATTTTTCCCCCCCAGTGAACATGTGGTGTAAAGCTGTACTAGATGTTGCAATGCCAGATGTAATAACTCAACCAATGCCAGGTACAGCAGAGACAGCGAGTAGAGTATTAATATGATGCAAATGACACCATGGGATAAAATGTATCTCCACTCTTTGTTCTCAGTCATTCCTTTGTTGAAATGTATTTTGTTTTGTTTCCTCTGTCTCGTCAGCTACAGTTTATTTAGGTGTGGCTGTACTTCTGTGGGCACAGCACGAATGAACCTGCTTGGATCTCTTGTCAACGCTACACCCATGTGCATTATAATAATAGCATGCTAATTACTTTTTTTCCCATTTGTCTACATCCATGATGCAGTACGTCTCAGCTAATGCTGTCCAGGCAGCACAACAAGTTCCCTGAACAATGTGTTTCAGCACGCTTATTCCTTCACAAGAGTGGAACTGCACTATGTTCAATCTGCACATAATATTTTGCATTAGAAACAGTCTGATGATTGAGTGTCTCTCTCTCTCAGTGTAGGCCCTGAGACAGAATGGCGACCTGTCTGGGATGCACTGTGCCTCTTGCCCTGTGACAGCAACGATAGGCTCCAGTCAACCCTGAACTGGATGAGCAGACGAAGATGGATGGATGTGGATTATGCAGAGGTAGTTCAGTTCAGGAATAAAAATACGGAGCTGGAAATGCTACAAGTTGGAAATGACCCACCCCATGCATGACACTGACAGCTTTGAGGAGCTCCATTGGTGATGTGCTTCTGCACCCAAAATGTTGGAGGTAGCGCTATCGCAGGTCTTTTCTCCCTGCAGCGGTCAGACTTTTTAACCAGCACTGCTCCCAGAAATAGAGCTAGTCCACTACAGTATGTAGAGGTTAACATACTGTAGTGGACTAGTTTTAATAGTAGTCTATTATTAGCACTGTGCAATATATTTTGTTTGGAATAGATATTTATTTAGTGTATTAAACAGGTGTGAAATAATCAATTTTGTAACAATATAAAATAGATTGTCCTCCACTATGTACATATTGTTTTCATTCTACTTTAACTCATACTTTATATTTTTATTTTCATTGTATCTTAGTTATAGTTTGTGCTCTGTACTACACCTTTGCTGTTGCTATACCAAATTTCCCCACCATGGAACTAATAAAGAGATTTCTTATCTTATCTTATGAGCATAACAGATACCCTTTAACGAAAATACGATAAAGCAACTCAACATGGCTCCAACTATAGATTGTTAATATCCCAAGATAGTCTTGCAACCCATAAAATGCTGAACTGAACTGTTGCTTTATTATTAATTCACCTTTTTTTGGCAGCGGGTCTTTCATACTTAGCCCTGTCATATTTCCCACATTTCCATAGGCACCTGAAGGCAGCGCAGCCCTCTCCTCCGCCTGTCCATCCATCCGTTCACCGGTCTGCTATTGCACGCGCGCGCGCGTGTGTGTGTGTGTGTGTGTGTTTGTGTGTGTGAGAGTGAGAGAGAGAGAGAGAGAGAGAGAGAGAGAGGGGAGCGAAGCCTCATTCTCCTCCTTTCTTCCTTTCAGAGGACGCACATCACTTGTGAAAAACAGCGCTTGAGATCCAGAAGTTTTTCTTTATGTCTGTCGTATCGGCTCCGCTCAGCTCTCCCTTGATTTTGCTCCCTCATTCCCGGTTTCGTTTTTAATCCTCATCCCCACTTTCTCTCTTTTTTTCCCGGGCTCGAGGATCCAGTCTGGGTGTACCGGCTAACACTGGGCGTAGCTGGAGAGGATTTTGCTAGCTCGCCGCTGCACTATCTGGTAAGGTCGAGCTTGTTTTAGCTTTAGCTAGCGTGCTAGTGTCAGTTGAGGAGAAGTGGCGTTTAGCTAATTAAGAGCCGCTATTTAACATAAGTGTCAGTGTCTGCTATACTTACTGTGTTATTACTCGTGTTTCCTCAGTAACGCTAAACACCAAATGTTTGCTCTTTGTGTGAATGAATCTGCGTTATCTGCGTTGAAAGCGCAGCTAAAAATGCGCAAATGGTTTGGTTTTAGTGTCACCTCATCCTTGTGAGTGCAAGCCGCTCCGTTTCAGTCACTTTGATTCCTGGAGAAAAGGGCTTGATGGGGCGGTGGCAGACTGCACGGTAGCTGGGAGTGCTCTGAGGACCTGTTAGACCAAACCTAAAACAGCTAAATGCTTTTGATCTAGGCTCTCGCTTATTTTCAGTGTTTCCCCTCTTTTATGTGACCGTTTTATCCGCCTTTTCACCTTAAACTTTCCCTCCTTCTTGCCTCCCCTTCCTCCTCCATCCTCCATCGCGGTTGCCCATTGTTCTGTGATGAGCCAAGGAGTGCGAGTGCTGAGCAATGTTTCAGGCGTCTCATTGGAGGGGACTGAAGTCGTGGTAATAAATTTGCAGATGCCCGCTCAGTTTTCATTTTAACTCAACAGACCAAGTTTGGGCGTATTTGGAGCACGTTAAAGCAAATCTCTGCTCACATCCTGGAGGGAGCGTGTAAAATCTCTGAGAGAGTTGTGCAGAGTCTCATGCTGGCATGTAATCAGAGGTGATTAATGTCACCCCCACCTCCCTCCAAAAAGTGATCAGCTATTGTGGGGGTAAAGCTGGAGGGGCCATAGCTGCTCCCTCGCTGACTCCCTTTTTTTTCTTTCGGTGAGTGAGGGCAGCAAGAGAGATTATACTCCCTATCTGTTGAACAATAGGGAGGAGAAGATACTGACAGTTCCCAAAGCCTGGCCAAGAGCATTTAATAAACTGCAAACATGCAAGCACTGAAAATCTTTATCCTCTGCCCACAACTGTATTCTCTTCCCCTGAGGTGGCTCAGACAGGGACATAAATTGTCTCAAGCTCCTTGGCCTCAGTGGGCATGGATCGGTCAAAAATAATGAGCGGTGATCGACCGTGGTGCTGTGAGGAAACTAATATGAACACTTTTCAGGCTTGGGGTTTGGAGACACTCCAGGACTCTTAAGTCAGGGGGTGGGCTAAACCATCAGTGAGTGTGCGTGGATGAGAGAATGGCTGACTCACAGAGTCGGTGGGATGAGGCAGGGAAATGGAGGACAGGCAGGCCACCTAATGCAATCATGTGAAATTAAATTTATCTGCCAGTGAAAACCACACTCTGTTTTATGAAGTTATTTAAGATGTTTCGGAAAGATTATTAGTTGGAGGATGGGGATTACTGCCAGAGGCTTTGTGTGTGTGTGCGTGTGTGTAGTGGATTTGTCAGAAACTAAACAATGAAGCAGATCATTGTAGTTAGGAAAAATCTGATGGGGCAACCTATTTTCTTTTTATTTGGATCTTCTCTGTTTTTATTGTTTTTGTTGATTTTTTTTATTAGGATTTATCTCTCTGTCGCCTGGCAGTGTTTTGGAGGAGAAACAAGGGTGTGTGTGTCTACAGTGTTAGCAGTGCATGAGGAATAAGAGCGCTAGTGTCTCAAATAGTCTCCCATAGCCTGCGCAGCTACTACAGCTAAAAAATGTTGACTAAATGAATTTGAGAGTTATTTGTTTTTCTTATTTATACACTTTATTAACATGACCAGAGTTTTAAATGGTGAAATCAGCATATGTGCAAGTAATCGCTATGTTTCAGACTGTTTTTTCCTCTACTTTTGGCTTTGTATGATGTCAGTGAGTGCAGATAATCCTAATATGGTCATCTCAGGCAAATAAGCTCCACCCACCTGATGTTTAACTCTCCCATTTGCTAGGGGCAGCTAATCAAAAGAAAATTATCTTCAAGAGAGTGGGAAGACAGCCAAAACACCTTTTTTCAGACAATGGATGAACTGAGGGGCTGCACCAAAGCGCAGTATATAAGCCCAGTAAATAAGGATTATTTGGAGTTGTGAATCATGCAAAGCTACTCTAATGAAGTCCAGGAATAAAACCATTAGTCTTGCAAACACATTGCGTCTCTCCTCCAGCATTTCTCTGTGCAAAAACACACCTGAAATATGCATATCTGTTTTTTGTTTTTTTTTTACAGGGAAGGTCTTTCATAAGCATTGTTTCAAGGCAATTTCAATTCTAATGACCTATTTTGCCCCAAGTTGGCCTCTCGACTCATGCCTCGGTCTCGAGAGGGGGAGATGATTGTTGCATTAATAGACTTGTGTGTCAGCTCGCCCTTAGTCAAAGGGCTGGTGTTTGTGGGTGTGTGACTCAGAATGAAATCCCCCCAGCTCTGAACTTCTCAACAGTGACAAGGACAAACCTGCGCCTCTGGTCATCAAGCTTTTTTTTTCAGCCTGAACCCATGGCCCTTGCACTTCTTGGCCTCATTAAAAATTACCACTATCGCCTGCAGCTCTCTTTTAATCCATGGCAACAGCTGCACAATAGTTTCTTGTTTGGAGATTATCAAAACACCAGCAGAAACAGTATGTTTGGCTGCATTTCCTTTTGTTTTTTGGCTGATTGAGGCTTGAGGAAACCGCCGCAGGCACCACACTGAATTTGCACAGTGAGGACAAAGCAGAGATAAACTTTGCTGTCGTCTGGCCTCTCAGCCTTGATAGCAGCCTCGGTTGGTGGCGTCACAGTTGTTAGGGCATGCAGTTGGCAACTGGCGACGCGGTTTTGAGACTGTATTTGCCAGCAGCTGCAGTAATTTGCTGTGTTTGGGTGCTCTGAATTCCTCTGGTGGGAGGCTGGATAATGGACTTGGTTCACAGCCCTGTTGCTAGGCTTCAAGATCAGATTTTTCATGGCACATAGTGTTTGTGGTGCCTTTTGGTGGAACGTGGTCTTGGATATGGTAAAAATTGGTCCAAAGTTAGGGTTGCTCTATCAGTCATTCGGTCTCCTCCAACATATTTGGCTCAGAAACAATGGTGTCGATGAAGTCATCTATACATCATCATTGCTGTATGTTTGCCCAGTGACTGATCTGGTCAAGATTATGTCAGTGTCTACCCAGCCTGCCCTCACCATAGCCACAACTGGAATGAGAGGCATTTGCTCCTGACACTAGTGCTGACAGAATAGATTCCCCTTACCATAAGCAGCTGTAGGTGCCAATTTATTTCTCTGTCATATCAGTTTACCCTGTTGACATTTAAATTTTGCTTTGCCGTTTTCATTTTTTGTTCTAAAGCAAACCACCAAGTGCCTGTGAAGTGCTAAATATACGTCTCTTTTGGATGGATGTGCTGCTTGAAGGCCAGATGTGTGGTTCTTAGAAGGCTGTTGTTAGTAGGTGCTGATCAGTCTGACCATCCAAGCTGTCTGCCATCCTGCAAGACATCAGATTCCATCTGGAACGTGCCGTGTTCCACTTAAAAGATGACGGCATAATCCTCTTAAGGAGAGAGGCGTTCCAATGGTACATTGCGTGCGGACGTCCGTGTCCCGTAGGAAAATCTCAAGAGAGCACCGGCACCTGTCCAGATGCTTCGGTTCTGCACTCTTCCTCTTCCTCTGTCTCTGTCTCTGCTCTTTCTGGTGCCATTGATCCAAGCCACCAGCTGGTCCTGGGCTGGCCTGATCTCATTTACCCCCTGAGAGGAGGTTGTTTGTGGGCAGACAGCCCATTATGGAGATGATCCAGCAGCTCTTCAAGTTACAAATTAGCTTTAGATTCTCTGTTAGGTCCCCCGTCTCTCTGTGTCTCTCTCTCTGTCCCTGTTTTCTCCTCCCTTTTTTTAATTGTCCTCTCTCTAAAACCATGTCATCAACATCTCTCTTATCTCCCGGGGGGGAGAGCTAAAAGCATCAGAGGAACCTGCCTCACTAATGCACTTCCTCTGTCTGTATCTGTCTCCTTCACTGCCCTGGCCATCTGTGGAGTTCCCTGCCTGGTTCCCCACTTTCTCCCGTGCGATCAATATCCACACAGTTGAGCTCTGCGCTGCCCTGCTGGTCGTCCCTGCAGGTGGTGGAGCTCAGCCAGACTGTAGTAGAGCCTTCACCGTTGGGGCCGTTGTTTGTAGTTGGGCTCTTTCTCTACCCTTATTGTTGTTGGGCTGATTGCCCCTCTAGCTCTGGCTCCCCAAAGTATTGTCTAGTTTCTGGGGCACACTAAGGCCTCTTTAACTGTATCATATTCCTTCTTTGCTTCTTTCTTTGTGTTGCTATATTCTGTCAGTACACATAAAGAGAGCACAGTCCATGCTAACTGTTCAAGATTAGTATCTCTCTTTGTCCAGGGTTAACAAGCTCTGTCATGTGTTAATCTTCCTGTCCCCAGAGTACTGAGTTTCCTGGGCCGGCACATACTATGGGAAGGCCTCGAGTGTTTACATACTGCGTATGTTGTGTGGAAGGAGGGGGGCTCTACTCTACAGCTTGGATGTAATACACATTGGAATTCTTGACCCTTTGCTTTAAACTTCAATATTTATTTCATTTTTAAAATTAGAGTTAGACCCTTAATAAATGCGAATGTGTGTATTTTTATAGGCTTATAAACCCTTAATTCAGCTGATCACTTGATGACATTGTAAAATCTTAGTGTGCACCTCCAAAGAGTCCTGAGGATTAGTGCCAGCCTTTCTGATCACATGTTTCTGTGATCCAGGTGACTGTCACACAATCTGCTGCTCTCTCTCAGCCGAGTAAACAAGCAAGCAGACAGAAAGACTCGCTTCCGCCTGTCAGCGGGGTGTTTCTTGTGCCTCACTTCTTATTGAGCAGGCCACAGGACAGCTGGAAATCAGTTGGTAGGAATAAGAGTTGGTAGTTGGTACTGTACACCATTAAGAAGTTCACTTGAAAAGCAGCAACGCAGGAGACAGGTTTATGTTTGCTGTGGTCCTGCTGTCTGTAATATGTAGGTCTGGAGAACTGACAGCTTCCACGTTCTTAAAGCTTTTACCTTTTAGTCTTATTTCCATCCACTTGTTTTTGGGTGTGCTTTGCATATAATGTCTGGGGGAAAATGCTAAAAATGTCTAGATGTTTTAATGGCTAGCAATGGTGTCCATTTTTTATATCATTAAAGTGAAAGTGGACCATGAAGATGCTAAGCTACAACATAAATCAGAGCTAGAGTACTAGACTCTTACATCCAAATGAAAATAATAATAGTCTTACCCTGTATCTGTATACACACAGGAAAGACCAGGAGCATTGTGGCGATCACTGGCCATGGAATGCTAATGAAAGTTAGCCACTTCTAGCAGCTACAGGGTAGATAAATGTTAGAAATGCAGTGTGGGTGGGTTCAAGTTAAATTTATCTGAACTTTGAAGCAACTACCAATGAGAAAAATGGATATAGCTTTGATTGACATGTGATAGGGTGGTAAATGGATTAAAGGGTGCCCTACACAACCAGAGTCTGAAATGTCCACAATCAGCAGGACATCAGATTCAAACCACATATTGAGCGATCTGCTCACTGAACATGTGGACGGAGCTTTTGTGTTACAGAAATGGTTAAAGAAGAGAGGAGTTGAAAGAGTCACAGTGTGCCAAATAAAACAAAGTTGCATTATCAGCCAGATTTCTCACAACTTTGCACAACACTTTGATGGAAGCTTACTCTCTGTCTCCCTCCTTCTTTTTGGCTGCCTTCTGCCTCTGTCTTTCTCTCTGCTCGCTCATCCCTCCCACAGTCTGTGGGGAATGCTGTGGAGAGCGGCGAGCTTTGTTTGCACTTTATTTGTGTGCAGGACAGAGGCAGTTTTCCCGACCTCATGTCGCGGGTGTCTGGAGGGAAATGTGCGCTGCGATTAGCATTAAGTTGATGAAGACAGCAGCATCACTCGCAGCCATCCAGCTGGATTTAGCTGGGTGTCATGAACCTTCAGCTACTACACCATACCAGTCAGTTATTTTCCTTCATCCTCATGCATATGGTGAGGATGTGATTTGTTTGATACTAATCAGCCTCTTATCTCATGGGTGAGCTGTCAGCCATCCCCCTAAGTGTCACAGGGATGAGTCCATGGCTGCAGTGATGAAGCGATATAAACTTTAACTTCCACATGCTGACTGAGTTTAGTCAAATAGGTTACTGCAGAGACAAGAGGGATTTTTTCTTCTTATTTGTTAGTCTATCTCCTCTCTAGCTGTATATCACTGACTGATGCTGCTGTCGGTCTGTTGTTGGTAGTCTGCCAAGATGTGGCCAAGAGTTAATGAAACATTCAGCAGTCAGATGTCTCTGATGCGCATCAATGCCAGCCATCCTCTTAAGCACCATTTCTATACTTACTCTTACACTGCTCTTCTTGTCTTAAAGCCACCTTCTGTATCAAGACTTCATTTAAGAAAATGCTTAAAATGGTATATTCTGTCATTTTAGCTTTATTAAACCAGCATAATATTTGTGGTTGCACATGAATATTTGACTTTTTGGAGAGTCATTGGTGAGTTATTCGGTTTTCAGTTTCTGGGATGGATTTATTTATTTATTATTTATTTATTTTTAATGAGGAGTGATACGCCAGTGTTTCCCACACGTATAAGCCCAAGAAAATTTGGTGACTTGTTTTAGCATTTTTGTTGTGGCCAAAGAGTTGGCTCCAACCCCTCGGCTCTCATTTTGAAAGTCCATTCGCTTCTAGCCAGTTGGCCCTTCTTGGCTGACCGGTCTTTATTGTGGTAGTCCGCGATGTCATTCAAGGTGCCTCTCCAGAGATTCTCCAGTGGTCTTATTCCAAGTCTATTGTCCTGGGCTGCAGGTGGCAGTGGCAGTCCTTGAGAGATTAGAGGCCACTCCATTACAGAACCTATAGCAGGTGGAAAACTTTTTCATGTGTCCCTATGCCGAGTTTGCAGAGCAGAACAAAGACCACGTCACCAGCTGCAGTCTAAGACTGTGGTACACCTGCAGGATTAGAGCCTCACCGGAGGGGCAGCTGATTGCGACATGTTCCAAATCTGAGCTTTAGAACAACTCCACTCCACCAGAGACACAATCTAATTTTCTTGAAGCACTGTAACTTTTAATGTTTTTTTAAAAAAGGAAATTTATATTGCTTGTATTTTTTTTATTTTTTTTTATCTAGGGTTTGCCTCCATTGTAGTTAAATGTCTAAAAATTGGAAAAGATAGAAAAACATTTAATAGGGATTACACAAATCTCCATTTCAAAGATTAATCCAATAAATAGAACCCAGTGTCCATGAATGGGATGGAGAGCTGACTGAGACTACTTGTTGTAATTTAGAGTAGGTTGAATGGACAATCTGAGGCACCGTGCCAGCGTGTGGCATCTTGAATGTGCCATTATACACAACCATGATTACATGCACACAATCAGGCTCATTCGATAATTTCTGGTCGCAGTCACAAGTAAAGCTGCGTCAAATCTGTAGCCACTTGCATCAGCCCACTTACCCATGAGCAGCGGGGCTGCAAGCAAGTAAGCCGTAAATTATTGAAGCAGCTCTGTGGAGCTGTGCGCCTTGAAAAGAGAAGTTTGGAGCTTTTGTGCCATTTAATGTGAAGCACAGGAAGCACAGGATTGACAGCTAAAGTGTGTATAATATTAATGAGCTGTATGTGGCATAGTTAAAAATATGAATATGAAGTTACTTGATTGATAGAATTCAAACTAAATTTAGTAGTAAAATTAGTCAGGAAGGAAGGAAGAAAGACACCTAGGCACCCCTAGGGGTGTTAAAGAGCACCCAGCGCTGTTCTTTATCTTGTGTTTGCGGCTCATGGAGATAAAGCAGGTCAAATAGAGGGTCAAAGGCCATCGTATGCTCATTAAAAAGTCTTCAAAAACTTGGCCTGACCCACAAGCAACCTGTCCACTCACTGCTCAGCAGAGCTGCTTTGTTACGGCAAAATACTTTTTTTTACTGGGCATTATTTTGGTCAATATTGAGATCACACTTCAAAATAATTACTCATAAACTTTTGAACCCTCGTGCTTGTTGACTTTTAAAATCGTGGATTTCTAAAGGTTCTCTTTCGACTCTTTTGGCTGAGCTAAACATAAAGTGAGTTTGACCTGTGAGGTCGCGGCATGAAGGAAGGATACTGAAATCATGTTCATCTTCATAGAAAAAATGAATGCCAAAAATAAATAAATAAAACTGATTAATCACAGAGAACTACCGCTCCAACCTTCTATCCTCTTACGGAGGCATTAGTTATGCCTCGAGTGATTCTATCAAGCTTGGACGAGTGCGTGTCAGCATTAGCAGCGAGTTACAT
This sequence comes from Bujurquina vittata, assembly GCA_015106715.1. NCBI lineage: Eukaryota > Metazoa > Chordata > Actinopteri > Cichliformes > Cichlidae > Bujurquina > Bujurquina vittata. The sequence goes on along the minus strand of VUQK01010308.1, from coordinate 633 downwards.
CGTCTACACAAGCTCACTTTTTCTTTTTGCATCTTTTCTTGCGTCTCCCCCACCCCACCCCCACAGAACCATCTCCATCTCCATCGCCGCTTCCTTCCCCCACAATCCTTCCCTTTGACTACTATTTAGAGTACACCCCGAGGACAGAAGAAGGCTCACAGAATGCATATGTGTGTGTACACAGTTGTGTACTGTGAAAGCAGACTTGTCTTTCCACCACAGCGATTCATAAATGCTCTTGGGCAGTTGGTTGGCTTTGGTTAAAAAAAAAAGGAGGGGGGGGGGGCACAGTGCACCTCGATTCGGGCTTTTTGTGTAGAGGAGGGAAAAAGTCTGCTGTTTCTAACTGACAGTGGCTGCAATTAAATGTGAAGACAGACCACAGCCCGAGAGCACATTTGACATGCACTTATCATTTAGCTCAATAACCAACACTGCATCTTATTAATTTTAATCTGCATAATGAATCAAAGCAACCCTGCTGTAATTAAGAAAAAACAGATCCAGTCTGTAAATGTAAACTTCTGTATTCAGAACAGGCACAGCTGATACATGCATACATAATGCTAGAATGCACTTGATGCAAAAAAAAGGGGGGGGGGGGGGGGGAAAACCGGGTTGCATTTAAAAAAG
>VUQK01010306.1:0-11123 GCA_015106715.1 Bujurquina vittata | reverse complement strand
GACCTGAATCCTATTGAGATGTTGTGGTATGACCTTAAAAAGGCCGTTCATGCCCCAAAACCCTCTAATGTAACTGAATTAGGACAATTCTGCAAAGATGAGTGGGCCAAAATTCCTCCAGAACGCTGTAAAAGCCTCATTGCAAGTTATCGCAAACACTTGGTTGCAGTTGTTGCTGCTAAGGGTGGCCCAACCCGTTATTAGGTTTAGGGGGCAATCACTTTTTCACACAGGGCCATGATGGTTTGGATTTTTTTTCACCTTTACTAATACACACCTTCATTTACAACTTGCATTTTGTGTTTACTTGTGTTGTCCTTGACTATTGTTTAAATTGGTTTGATGTTCCGAAACACTTAAGTGTGACAAACATGCAAAAAAACAGGAAATGAGGAAGGGGGCAAACACCACTGTATGTCTCCATGGATGGATGGATGGATGGATGGGTACAAGCTGAGGCTTACGCCGTTCATGTGCTATAACTTGTTGTAACGAGCCACCTCTCCCACATGATGACACGATCCTTTAAATCTGAATTAAAATGCACTTTTTTTGCTTGGGTGAAAACAGATCAAACATCCAGGGTGCTTTTTCACATTACTCTGGCCCAAAACAGGAGTGGGTCGTAGCGTGGTGGTACCCCCTCCTGCAGTCACTACACTTGTGCTCCCCCTCTCCTATCCTCACTTGGCTTTTAAAATTTAGTGCTCAATCATTTAAATGTGTTCTTATGGAAACTACAGTTATGTGATACTATCACTTATTCTTCCATTCTCTAAAACCTTTATTACGATATATTCCATCTGTTACCTCAAAAGTACTTTGATTACAGTATAGATCGGCTTGCATTTTTATTCTTCAGAGTTGTTCCCGTGTTTTATTTACCTGTTATTAAAAGGATTACTGAGAAGCTTGGGGTATTGTAAACATGTTGATATGAATATTTCATGACTGTGTACTCAGTGAATAAAATGCAATTTTGAAATTGTGCTAAAATGGAGCTTGGGAGAGAAGTGTTGTGATGTGAGTGAGGCAACTGGATATAAATGGTGTTTGTTCTTTTCTTTGCTCCCCTGGAGAACTGCTAAAATGTTAATAAGAGCTAGTGGAGAGCGGACAAAAGCATGAAGCGCTTCTGATTTGTGATGTGTGCGTTTGTTAGAAGCAAGGTTTTATAACCTTCTGCTGTTATAGGCGTATATCTCAGAGGAGCAGATGTGTCCTCATCTCCCTGTGTTACTCTTCCATCTATATGTCACCCACTCCCCTTATTATTTATTTGACTGAGCCTTTGCCTCTGCGCCTGCTCACACACAGCATTGATTCATTAACAATTAAAGAGTGGATGAATGGAGAGAAGGATTTTCTCCTTCTGGCCTTTCTCCAGTTTCTTTTCCCTCAAGATTCCTCATTTCCCCGCTCGCCTGTTGCTCTCTTTCTCTCCTGCACAAACACTTTGTCTTTCATCTCTTCATTTGGCTCATTCTCATAAGCCTAAATCAGTTGTTTGCTGAGTTCTGGCTGCTAAAGAATGGGACTGGACTGTATGTTGGTGGAACATGTGAGTCAGCAGGTGCCAGATAAAGGTTCATTAAGTTTACACAGTAAGGGCCTCAGTTTCCTGTCACGGCTCTGGATCTAGGACCCGGTGTCTGAATTGGACTTTCAAGTTTTGTTTTGTCTTGGTTGAATTTTGCAGTTTTGGTAGCTTTTGTAGTATAACTCTTGATTCAGTTCTTGGTATTTATGCTCCAAGGGTTTTGCTTTGTTAGTTCTGTTTGCAGGTTCTGGTCGGTCTCATGTCTGTTTTTAGTCTTTGGTGCCGTGGCTTTAGTCTGTCTTTGTATGAGGTTCAAGCATCTTAGTCTGAGTCTCTGATTTGCTTTGTTAGTCCTTGTGTCATGTGCCTGATATTCAGTTTTGCTTCCTGTGTCCAGTTAGTGTGTGATTCTGTTTAGCTGTGTTCCCTGGTGTGTCCTATTTCCCTGATTGCCCTGATGTGCCGGTATATATGGTCGGCATTTCGCTTAGTTAACAGTTGCATCGTCATCATTGGCCAATGCTGTGTGCTCTCTCTTAGATTAAGTCAGAGATGCCCTGAAAAGGACAAGCTGGAGTGGGGATGGGTTGCAGCTTGCAGGGAGAGCAGTCTGTAGATACATTAAAGGAACTTACATAGAATACCTTATATGACACTTGCAAATGGGTGGCATTGAAGGGTATGAGCTGGATATGATCAGCTGACCTGTCTCAGTTTCATACAGTCAACAAAAAAACAAACTAAAAAAACCCTGTCAGTTCGTAGTGACCTTTGTATCACTCATTATTTGTAGACTAACAGGTGAGAAAATGTTAATTTTCTTCTGCAGCAATTTCTGAATTAAATATAAAGTAGTAGTAAAGCTAAAGTACAAAGGTATACGCGCACACACACACACGCACGCACACACGCACACACACACACACACACACACACACACACACAATATAGAAAGAAGAAAACCTAATGTCATTATTCTCATGCAAACTGTGCAGTGAGTCCATCAGTCTGACTTACTGGATCTGCAACATTATTCCATCATTCCAGCATACACCTCCAGTATACCATATATTCCAGTATATGCTTTTTTTCAAACCATCTTAGTTCTCAGTCCAAAATGTGAACAGTGTCATCTTCAAAAGACATCCCAATTGGGGTTTCATCAAATCAGTGAAGATGCACAGGAAAGAAGGTCAGACACCAACTAACATTATCTCTCACATAGCAGGTTTGTCAGAGAAATGCAGGAGAATTTTCTCCAAGTACTGTATGACATCCCAGCCAGACTTTAAAACAAAAACTGGTCCTGAGGACAAAACTCCCAAACCCAAGGTAAGTGTATGCTGTGCAGTGCAGCGAGGAGTGTAAACCTCGGAGCAGCAGCAGCAGGTCAGCTGATCACAGCCTGAACACCAAGAAAGTTTACTGGAGCTCACAACAGAAAGTTGTGACTTTTCTCCCCATGAGGAGCCACTACAGCTGATCTTAGGGTTCCTCCTCCTTTTGAATCCCACTGTAACTCTTGAGTATGCTCATTTTTGTCTTTAGGTGTGGAGGCCCTCTGCTATGTAGAGCTGTTTTTAAATTTTATACCTTGTGTCCTACATAACAGAATCAAGCTGTGTACATTCTTTAGGGTTGAAATTTAGATGGGAATGACGTTTGCATTCTCATGTAATATTATTTTATATTTTTTAAAAATAAGTATTTGTAGTTCTACTTAAGTACAGAATGTCTGTACTTTTGCCAACTCTGCTAAAATGTGAACAAATGTATTTGGTCTAAACTTGGTCCAATTTCTTTCTAGTATTATTAGACGTGATCTCTGGCATTACCTTTCTATTTATTTATTTATATTTAATTTACAATTTATTTATACATATTTCAATTTATTTATAGTTTTTTTAAATATTTTATATATATTCTATATTTTATTTTCAATTTAGCATTTATTTTCAAGAGATTGTACAAATGCACAAGATTTCAAAGGTATTGACTGTTCTTTAAGTGCAATAAATTCAGTTTTTTACAAAGTCAATGAGTAATTGTGTTAAATAATCGCGATTATAATTTTTTCAATAATCGAGCAGCCCAAAATTGATATTCAGTAACGTTTTAGCTCACATTCCCATTTACTTCAAATTAACTTTAGATTCACTTTACATTTATTTCACATTCACTTCAAATGTATTTGTGAGATGGGGTCTATTCCTGGAAGCACGCTCAACAAACTCGGAGTCTAAAACATGCTGTAGAATCTGTGAATAAAGGGCAGGTCTTTTTTTTTTGCATTTATTATATATATACATTTTTTTATAACAGTTCAGTTCAGTGAAATTCAATTTGATTCATATGGTGCCAAACCATAGCAAACAGCTCCCTAAAGGCACTTGATACTGTACAGAGAACACCCAACGGTCAAAATGAAGCCATATGAGCAAGCACGTGGCGACAGTGGGGAGGAAAAACTCCTTTTAAACGGGAAGAAACCTCCGGCAGATCTAGGCTGAGGAAGGGGCAGTCATCTGCCGGAGGTTGGGGGTGTTGCTTTATCTTCTCTGAAATGTGTTCCGGAGACTCTTCCTGATGGCAGAGTGGAGGCTCCTCAGAAACACTTCATTCCCTCTCTGGCTAAAATGGACTCCGTCCCACAGAAACAACTATTTGTCATAATATCTCAGCTGAGGATGTTCAGTGACGACACCTCCAAAGGAGTTGACAGCCTTTCTCACGCTTGAGTTGACGAGCTTCCTGTTCCTGTCGATCCACCCTGGACTTCCGTGCCGCCATGCTTGGCGCTCGTTGATGCTGGAAAACACAGTTTTCATGGCGGGGAAGTCGGCATGCAGCTGCGCCAGTTGGTTCATGATTACAGATGAAAGTTTCTGGGCGGATGTGAGTCCCAAATCGTTGCCACCGGCATGGATGGTCAAAATGTCAGGAGCCTCTGTGAGGAGATCTCTGCATAAAAACGAGGACGTCCCAGTGCATCCCATCTTTTCCAAGCCACCTGACTTTGGCATTGAGTCCAAAATGCTCTCCAAACTGCTGCCCACTCTCCTCGTTTGATATAGCTGGATCCAATGATCCAAACATTAGCTACTCTCTGGTTTGGCTTCTTCTGTTTCTTTCTTTGGGTGGTTTTGGAGGGTCTGGCACCTTTCAACATTTTCAGATGCATCATAGCAGAAGAGGCAGCTTTAGGGGTCCTCTGTGTCACTGCTGAGTCAACTATACTTCTCAGCTTTTGATTCTGACTTTTGTCGACACTAACCTGCAATCTCTTACTTCTGTAGAGACGAGTGGATTGTTGGTTAGTGGAAATTGACTTCTGGGTGGCATCATCATTAAGATTTAACGCCATGTCAGAAACGAGTTTTCTTATGTTTTGTTTTAGGTTTTTGTCAAATACACATTTATTGGTCACTTAAACTTGTAGCACCAAAACTGGTACAATTCCAGTGCTTTTCCCAGTTACAAAAAAAAATTGTCACAATGCACAGAAATTCAGCAAAAAAATAAATATATATCTATATATATATATATATATATATATATCTTCAACCAGTATTTAGGTATTGGTGACTCTAAATTGCCCCTAGATGTGAATGTGAGTGTAAACGTCATGTTTGAACAGTGTGGTGAGCAGAGTGGACCCAAATGCAGAACTCTGCATTTGGCTGACTAAACTTAAAAGGTGACTTTATTGTTAACAGAATCAAAACATAACAAAACAGAGACAGCTGGCAAGCAGGAACAAAAAAACACACCTTCATGAGGGAGGACACAACAAGGAACAGAGGGAAACGCACACAATAAATAAACTGTCAATGACGAGGGAAAACAGGAAACAGCTGGGGAGAACAGGTGGACCAAATCATACTAATGAAACACAGGAAGCAAAACTAGACACAACACACCGGGAACACAAGACTGTCAAAATAAAAACAGGAAACACCTAACGCAGACTTAACACAAGGGGCTGGCACAGAGGAACATTAACAGGGACCAAGCACAGGAGAATAGACAGAAATGCAGATGCACAAGAGACATGAAAAAAGGGAAGTAAATCCACAAGTAATAAAGCCAGAACTAAGATGAATAAGAAAAAACAAAACAAAATAGAACATGACAAAACCCAGAGAACAGGAAATCACAAAATCAAAGATGAAACACAAAACACTGGGCCACTGGCCCAGGACCGTGACAGTAAATGACTGTCTGTCTCTCTGTGTTAGCCATTCCTTTTGCCAGACATCCACGATATGCATAAAAATACAACAAAGTAACAGCGGAGAAGTGTTCCAATAAACTTGAGTTGTTGATCAGAAAATAAAATAATCTGGAATTTAATTGAGAGTTGATTTAAATCATTTACAGAGGAGCTCTATGCTTTCTGAATTTTTGCACTTTTCTTTCATGTTGAACTGGACAGTAATCTTAGCTCTGCCAATCAGGAAGCAGGTGACGCAAACACATGCACACTCCAAATCGGATAGCGACAGTATCACTGAGCTACCAGCGTATAGAAAATGTGAAGGTTTTTGAGCTTTGATTGCCTCCTAGCAAATAACAACTGCATGGAAGTTAAGGAATCAATGTGCTCATGGTTATAAGGAAATGGTTCACCTTCACAAAGCTTTTTGACTGGCAGAAATAACTTGAAACACGCACACACACACACACGCGCACACACGGCTTGTTCATGTGGGGTCACCTTCCTTCTTGTAGAAGACCAGTTCAGTCTTGAACTCCCTCCTGTCATCCAGGGCACCTTGGATCTGGGCCGTCGACCGATCACTCGTTTCTGGGCCATACAGGAAGTGACACGCGCAGCTCTTCTGCATGAGCTCGGCACGGGCGTAACCAGTGAGCTCACAGAAACCATCAGAGCAGTAAACGATGGGGTAGAGTGACTGCACCTGGGCGTTTCCCAGAACAAAGTTGCTGTCTGTAAAGAAAGAGGAGAGGAAGGACAGAGCAATCAGTATGACTGTGACAGGAAAACAGCTTTCTTTTGTTGGTATTACAACTTTCAAAATAAAACTATAACTTCTCTAGCAATTACCTACGGTAATTTTTTTGTTAGAATTTTCATACTTAGCCCCAGAAAGGCTGTTTTCATGTCCACTGACCCTAAGAGCTATGAAGTAGAGCGCTAGTATTTGTGATAAACATGTATTCGCTGAGCCACCAGAAACCTGCAACAGCTGGTCTCAGACAGACTGTAGGTGTGATTATGAATATATCCTTGGACTGACAAAGCTGTGCAATCAGTGTTGGGCTGCTGAACCCTTGGACTGGTAAACAAAACGGGCTAATTTATATTGACAATCATCATGTTACTTTTTCTGATATAATAATAGGCCACATGTTCCACTTTCTTACAGCTGTGAAACCCGCTGCCTCTGGATGGCAGGAGATCCGCTGGCCGTTCCCAGATCTTTAAAGTTAATTCAGTTCAAACAGCTGTCTGAAATCTTTTATTATGGATACTTTTTCAAAAGGGCAAAATGAGCACACAGCAACTGGCAAAAAATGGCAAATCTGGTAAATTATTATTCAATATAATGTAATAAAATACCCAGCTAAGCCAAATTTGCTTCAAAAGTCATTTGAAGAAAAATTGAGAGCAAAATGTTCATACACATCTGGTGTTTACATTTTAGGTTAAAAGCAAAAAGAGAAAATTTATGGAAAAAATAAGATTGTGTTGCATAATAAAAGTTGAATCACTTTTGTCTCCCAAAATCTGTCTTTATACGTCCAACGTTTTAATACCACTTTAATACCAGCAGAAGAGTGTGATGCTGAGATGAAAGAACCTCTCAGCCACAGCACTAAATGTCTGGGACAGAATTCTGGTTGTGACACATTGGATATTAATTTTGCCCCTGACAAATAGCATAATAATCATGAAAAGTAAGCATAAACTAGCACTAAAACTAAGAGGCAGCACAACGGCTCAGTGCTCAGCAGTGCAAGAAGGCTCTGGGTTCCAACCTGCTGGCTGCTGGGGCCATTCTGTGTGGAGTTTGTGTGTTCGCCCTGTGCCTACATGGCTCTGCTTCCCCTCAAAGTTCAAACACAAGTTCAATGAGTTAACCAGTGATTCAAAATTGGATGTGAGAGTGTGTGGTTCCCTGTGATCGACTTGCAGTTTACTCAGTGTTGGGTTATGACAGCTGGGATATGCTCAAGTGCAATTAAATACATTAATAATTTTTTTCTTAAATATTTGTGCTGCTTTTCTTTTAAACTTTTCCCCTGAGTTTATGCTGTATGCCTTCAATTAAAAACAACCTCTGAATACAAGCTCTGAACAAACAGTGTGGAGATCAACTACATCATAAACTGCACATAGGTAACATAAAGCTCTTGGATTTTGATCACATAAGCATGTCCAGACATTTTCATTATTGCACCATTTTATGTCTGGTGGTTGAAGTATTTTGGATTTTAACTGACAATTTTATTTTTTCTTCATCTAAATCTTTCATTTTTCTTCTAAGGCTAAACTTCTGAGGATAACACTGAAAACTTTGAAGACATTTTGTATTTTGGCAGATAAAAGTATAGTGCAAACTACCTGAAGGGTGAATCCAAACGCTATCCAATAATAAACATTAAAACCCTCAAAAAGAAAGAAGCCACTGCTGTATTTGCAGGCATTCTGCAATCCTCAAAAGAATCCACTGGGCATTTTTCTATCAGTTATTCCAAATGATGCACATGAAAGCAGCATGACTGTGAGAGAGGAGAAACACTGCTGGAAGCAAGGCTGCTGCCTTCCAGAATGAGGAACCCTCACAGATCAGAAACAAGATTTGATCGAGTGAAGTAAACACTGTCAAGAGTCATCACAAAACCTTATGAGTTTTCAATAATTGAGGCCATCAATACCACATATGAGTGCTCTCAACTAACGCCAAGCTCTGCATAATCTACTGTTCGCATTACAACCACAGCTACGCTCTGACTGTTGATTGGTGATCAGCGGAAGAGTGTGTGTGCGTTTGAGTCTGTGTGCACGCATGGATAAACACCAAGTGGAAAATGTTGCTACTGCGTATTCAGTTAATGGTCCCAGTTGTGTAGCAAGGCAAACACTCTAAAATGCACTATTTATTACTTTGTGCTCAGTCATTCTCATGGATCCATCAGTTCTGGTGGCCCAAGGGACCATTCCCATATTAAATATTTTATGGTGTAATAATGAGATGTGTGTGCTTGTTTTGCTTCAAGCTCGATTGAGAGACAGCTCAGAAGGAAATGCTGAGTCAAGAAATTTCATTCGATGAGCAAGAAAGGAGCATTAAAGAAAGTAGGATACATGTTTACAGTAACTGACTATGTCTATACAGTACAAATGGGGGTAGGGGTAAACATTCAAATGGACCTATCAGTCTGGGGATTTGCTTAAATTATATCTCAGTGAAAGTGGTGGCAACCATCTAACTTCGAATATCTGCGGAATTCCTTCTCTGTGTCCACCACCACAGTGCTAACCACAGCTCAGTGGCGCAGTGATTAGCAGAGTCACCTCACAGCAAGAAGGCCCTGGATTAAAATCCCAGCTGGGTCTTTCTGCGTGGAGTGTGCATGTTCACCCTGTGTCTGTATGGGCACTCCAGCTTAATCCCACAGTCCTAAAATGTATGTGGGTTAGGTTAATTTGTGATCCTACACTGGCTGTAGGTGTGAATGTAAGGGTGATAGACTGGCGACCTGTCTAAGCTGTACCTCGCCTCTCACCCAATGAGAGCTGGGATAGGCTCCAGCTCCCCCACAACACTAGAAGAAAGCAGATAGATGGATGTTCCTTGAACAGTTCTGCTTGAACTGAAGGAATCTCATCATACTTGGTCCCCTTCTTATGTGGTGTTCCCCAGGGGTCAATTCTCAGTCCTATTTCATTATCTATCTCCATACTTCCCTTGCATCAGATAATTCACAAAAAAAAAACTTTTGTCAAATTAAAACAGGTTAAAACGGATCATAGATAAAGAATTGATTTAAAAATTTATTAAATTACCTTTAAGCCCTTTAATGGGCTCCTTCCCACCTCCATTATAGTCATGCTATAGAAACCAAATTGCTCCCTTCAGACCCTCTTTACTGTTGCCGCAGAGCCTGACTCGAGAAGAAAGGAAATCTGGCAGCGTTTAGTGCTACAGCCCTTCAGCTGTGAACTCTTTAGCAGAAAAAATGAGGTTAGCAAACTCAGTATCTACTTTGAAATCAATAATTAAAACTTAATTTTACAGAAAAGCTTTGTTTTTTGTCATTCCTTTTATACCATTTTTTATATTCACTTTATTTTTGGCATTTTATTTTATGCCTCGGTCTTAATTTATTATGTTCTGTAAAAGTGTTCTACAAATGTTATTTATTATTGTTATTTACATAACGAAAACAAAGTCTTTGAGGTCCTAGAGGTCACAAACTAACTGCAAACGTATGTGAAAAGCTTTCAGAAAGGTTGTAAAGTACTGCTTTCTTTGCCTCAGAACTTAAATGGACCTTGAAAAAGCCATTCTTATTTCATCTTGTCATGTTTGCACAACTGTAATTCCCTCTACTTGGGGTTAAGTCAAAAGGCCATCTTTTGCCTGGAGCAAGTTCAAACCTTGGTTGCCAGACTTTTAACAACTTCAGAAAGACAGACCAGCATCGCCCCCATGTGTGTTACACTGCACCAACTAACTGATTTCAAACTTTCACAATTTTTTTAACTCTGGTCTACATTATAGATTTACTCACACCTTATGAACTGACATCATGATGAACCCGAATTGTTTGAGATTTTCAAGTAGACCAAAAATGTCAAGTAAACCAATAAATGAGTAATTAAATCAATAATAAAAACAGTGTAATATATGATAATGTATATTAAGCTCATTGTTTGTTTAGAAAAATATTCATAACAACTCAAAGACATATCTTTATGTTCAGCTGCTTTCAGTGCCACTGATATTTATTTACTCTTTCTCTACAATTGATCTTTCAATTGAGTGAACTTCAATAGTTACTTCCTCCAAACTATTAATGTGTCTCTTAGAGTCCATCCCTACAAAACTGCTAAAATAAGTCCTACCAATAATTAATGCTTCAAATTTATATGTGATCAATCTATTTTTCTCAATGGGCTACATACCGCAGGTCTTCAAGGTGGCAGTATTTAAACCACTACTTAAAAAGCCATCACTTTACCCAGCTGTCTTAGCTAATTATAGGCCAATCTGCAACCTTCCTTTTCTCTCCAAAATCCTTAAAGAATAGTTGTAAAACAGCTAACTGATCATCTGCAGAGGAATGGTTTATTTGAAGAGTTTCAGTCATGTTTCAGAATTCATCACAGCACAGAAACAGCATTAGTGAAGGTCACAAATGTTCTTCTTAGAGCCTCTGACAGTGGACTCATCTCTGTGCTTGTCCTGCTGGACCTCAGTGCAGCTTTTGACACTGTTGACCATAACATTTTATTACAGAGATTAGAACATGCTGTAGGTATTAAAGGTACTGCACTGCAGTGGTTTGAATCTTACTTATCTAATAGACTCCAATTTGTTCATGTAAATGG
>VUQK01010304.1:0-15983 GCA_015106715.1 Bujurquina vittata | reverse complement strand
AAGCAGCATAGCTCTGCTGGCCATTGAGAGGACACTAGTCAAGTCCCTGGAAAAGACGCCTTGTTGGTACGACAGGGTCATGGATCATTTTATTGAAACGGAATGGAGGGTAGAATTTATGTATAAATGAATATAACATATAAATAAAGGTGTATATAAAAGTGCTGCCAGGTGCTGCCAGTTTTTCATGACTAAAGATGCTGACGGGGGGGAATGAAGAATATTAGGTTTGTACATACACACACAAACTCACAAACACACACACACATATATATATATATATCTCAAAATTTTTATTTTAATTTCTTTAAAAAAATATTAAAGCTCACAGGATTGCAAGGCCATGACTTTTGCACATACATATATATATATTTGTGACAGAAAAATATACAGTATTAACCTCTTTGTAACAGGAATGCCGGTACAGGAATTATAGTACCACTACTCCTTCACTACTTTGCTACTATAACAGTTTTATGATGTATTTGTTAAGTCCACTTTGTAAAGTCGTGGTTGGAAAAGACAAACAACAGAAAACAAACACTCTCGCTGCAGAGTTTAAACACCCACAATGTGAGTATACAACTGTGTCTTGTTCACACACCTCCTTTTCCTCTACTTTCGCTCAGACATGTCAACCGAAACCTACCCTCCCACTAGACTGTATCAGGAGACTTTGAGGCCATGGGGCAGGTTTGAACAGACCTTCTCATTTACATCTAAAATCCCCCTCCATGCAGTGAGAGTGTCTTGAGTAATACTGAGCTCCTGGTAAACCCTGGTCACTGTCAATGTAGCATCTAGCATAAAAAAAAAAACAAAAAACACAAAAAGTAATGTAATGAAATCAAATAGCACATGTGAAAGGATTATTTCATATTATTATATTTCTGTCCAGTTGATGCCTTTAAACTGTAATCTGAATGAAGCAGACCAGCAATTACTAACTACAGTGACAAGAAACTTATAATTTAGATCAGTCGCGGGGTGTTCTGCTGGGTATTCTACTGTTTTTAACAAATTATCAAATCTTTAGTTGCATCTCAAATTTGTGCTACTGCCAAACAATCAAATTTTAGATTTACTTATATTAGTTTACAGTGGCCCCTTAGTCAATTAGTTCACACATTCTTGTACCTACTGTAACAAGCAAAAGCTCCCCAGGTCAGTCCTCCCCCTTAGGGGCTGCGTTAGCAAGAGCATCAAGCAAACCAAACATGCAGAGCTACCAGCTGTGGTGACACCCTGTGAATAAGAGAGCAGCTGAAAGTAGCTAATTTATGTTACTTTGTAAAGATTTTAAAGACAAATTCACCATAAAAAGGATTCCACAAATATATAACAACATCAGGGAAAAACTTTATTTTTTACTGTATAGAACTACATTTATTGGCCACTTTATTAGGTACACCTGTTTACCTGCTTGTTAATGCAAATATCTAATCAGCCAGTTTCATTAAAGAAACTCAATGCATTTATATAAACATACAGACATGGTCAAAATGAAGTTCAAACTAAGCATCATAATGAGGAAGAAAGGTGATTTAGGTGTCTTTGAACATAACATGGTTCTTTGGTGGGAGACAAGGCGGTCTGAGTATTTTAGAAATTGTAGACCTACTGGGATTTTTCCACACAACCATCTCTAGGGTTTACAGAGACTGGTCTAAAAAGAGAAAAACTATCCAGCGAGCAGCAGCTCTTTGGGGGAAAATGCCTTGTTGATGCCAGAGGTCAGAGAAGAATGATCTGCTTTGAGCTGATAGGAAGGCAAAAATAATTAAAATAACCTCTTGTTACAACCAAGAGGAGCATCATTGAATGCACAACATGATCAACCTTGAAGCAGATGGGGTACAGGAGCAGAAAAAACACACTAGGTGGCACTCCTGTCAGCTCACAACAGGAACCTGAGGCTACAATTGGCACAGACTTACCAACACTGGACAATAGAAGATCATAAAAACATAGCTTGGTCGGATGAGTCTCAATTTCTGCTGCAACATTTGGATAGTAGGATCAGATTTGGGCAAAAGCACCATGAAAGCATGGAAACATCCTGACTTGTGTCAATGGTTCCGGCTTCTGCTGGTGTAATGGTGTGGGGGATATTCTTTTGGGTCCCTTAGTCCCAACCTTAGTACCAACTGAGCATAATTTAAACACCAGAGCCTACCTGAGTGTTGTTGCTGACCATGTCCATAATTATGACCACAGTCTAGCCAGTGAGATCTCTGTACTCACTGTCACCACTCTCAATTCAACAGAGCACCTTTGGGATGCATGTGCAGCCAACAAATCAGCAGCAAGTGTGTGATGCTGTCATGTCAGTATGAACCGGAATCTCAGAGGAATGTTTCCAGCACCGTGAAGAATGGAGGCAGTTCTGATGGAAAAAGGGGGCCAAACCCAATTATATCAAGATGTATCTAATCAAGCGGCCAGTGTGTGTATTCAGGCTTAATAATATAGTTTAAAATCCACAGTTTTAGATTTTTATCAGTGTATTTATCAACAACTAAAACTCTCTTCATGACTAACTGGATGCTTAGCCTGGTGAATAAACAGATAAATAACAATCGCAAAAACTCTAACTAAAGTATACTATACTTAAAAAAGTATATTAAATGTAAAGACAGATCCAGGACACAGTGTTGGCACTGAAGTCATCTTTTACTTTTGACATAACAGCACGTTCTCACACATGCACACAAACACACCACAGTAAATGATATCTGCACCGCCTCCGCAGAAGAAAACCACAAACACATCATTACCCATTTCAAGTTTCAACTTCCCTTGACCTGATTTGCAGCAGACAGCTTTGTCACTGCTCCTTTACAGTAACAACGAATCAATACCATATGCATTGTGGAAACTGTTTCATTTCATTTGAACTTACAAACACACCCTAACACAAGTGATCAGAAAGCATCAGTTGCCTCAGTTGTCATGTTTGATATTTAAATGAAAAGTGTTGACACACCTAAGGTTTATTAGTCACTCTGTAGACCTCAACACCTCATTGTACTTAACTAATCAGTACTGTGTGCTGTGCTCAATTCCTGTGGGTACACAGCAGTTGTGACACAGACAGCGTTTGTCCTCTGAGACCCTGCCTACCCTGTCATTAAGGTCATGTTTGCAGTAAAGATGGGCGAGTGGATAATGTTTGGCTAACCACTGTCCCAGCTCCAGATAAGCCCCTCAATATCATCCTGAGACCCGCGGTTTGTTAATGGCACAGGGTTTCCAGATAAAAGCACAGGAATGAGTTTAACCTTGCTGGGGCACGTATGTTTGTGTTCATCTGTCATGTATGGCAGGTGCGTGATGACTGAGATAGGAGCTGAAGGGAATAACAAATAAAAACATCTTTTTTCATTGCTTTTGGTCACCCCCTCTCTTTCTCTCTTTCTCTCTCTCTCTCTCTAGAGAGACACACACACACACACACACACACACACACACACACTCACACCCGCAGACATGTGCACATGCACACTTGCTGTTAATAGAGTGATAGAAAAGATTGCATAGGCAGGTGTAGGCCTGACTTCACACTACAGGATGCAAAGATTAGGATGATAGTAGAACATCTTCTATCAGATAATCTCTCACATCCATTCATAATGACTCAGAGTTCCAGTATGGGCCTTTCCAGCATAAGAAACTCATTATAGTGCTTCACAGCTCTTATTAATTGCACAGAGTATGTCTTTTAGTAGCAAAGAAAATGAAAAAAAACATGTCACAGTTATTATTTAAGTTATTATAGCAATACACAAATCTAAAACAAACTTAAGTAAACCACTTTTTCTGCAGATGCCACAATAAATGTGTAATTATGACCTCAACTGAGGAATTAAAAAAAAAAAACTTCTGAAAGACTGTGAAGTAGAAGCAAAAACTGGATACATGGAAACCCCAAATAGAGTACATATGGCTCAAACAACAGGGTCCTTCAAACCTCACTTTGGTTTGGTGGCGTTATCGAGTCTTTCATGGGTAAAAGCAGGTGTCACTTGAACATGTCAGTTACCTGGCACACATGAAGAAGGATTTTTATTCTTTATTATATAACAGGCTAACCGTCCCTGCTCTTGAAAACACCACCAGATGGGGACATTGTTGCTCAGGTGATTAAGCTTATAAGACAAAGGAGAATTCAACTGACTTTCCAAGAGATGCACACACAAAATATATATATATATTGGTGTGGCACAAAGTGCACAAAATGCATCTAGATGCACATATCCCAGCATGTGATCCCAACATGCATACAGACAAAAAAAAAAGACAAGAGAAGAGAAGAAGCTGACATACAAGCACTGGTGAGAAATGTGGTTGCAATACAGGGCACATAACCACAGCAGTGACGAACAAGTAGAGTTCCTCTATTAAATGCCACATATTGACAGTGCTGAATTAGATTTGCTTTCGATTCAAACTTCATTTCAAGTGTGTTTGTGTGTGTGCAGTGGTGTGCATTGCTGAGTATGTGTGTTGAGGGAAATAAAATGACAGCTTGAAGTGCACTTATTTGATTATACTCCAACGGTCCTGTATCACATTTACCATTATTTAGGAAAATGAGTGCATTATAAAATTAGGGATAATTTTGTTTTGGTGTTGATTAAAGTGAGAGTTGTGGGAAGATACCATAGAGGTGGAAAGTAATGTTTTTACAAGTGGAAGATGGATTGTTTTACAAGAAGCAGAGGGAGAAACTGAGTGTGGGAGGGACAGGCAGAGTGGGGGAGTGTAGACGTCACATCTGTTCCTGCCACTCCCTAGGGGGCCCCGGGAGCATGGGAACCTTCACCAGCTCTGATGGTTGCTGCAACAGGCTTTGCAAAAGTGCATTTCATTTATCAATTTAAAAGGTAAAAGAAGTGATAAAATGATTTGACTGTAGTGTAATGGGGGACATAAAAGTCTACACTAAAAACGCTAAATACTAAATACAATAAAATTTGCATTCATTAGCCTTTGGGTGCACCAATAAAAATAAAAGCATCTGTCATTATTGTATGACACTGGTGGTGTGCTCTGTCAATTTAAATACAGCCAATCAAAGTATCTCCAGAATCTGAGGCTTCCTGTCTGCGGCTTGTGGCCTGCATCATGTTCAGTTTACTGTAGAGGGTTTTGAGTTACTCTTACCGTCATGTCTTGTGCTGGCCCCCCAGAATGGTGACCACCACACTTTAATAAGCCATTTCACAGGGGTCAATTTTCCTTTCTCCACGGCGTCAGCTGGGTTGCCCCATTCAACCTTTTCACCCATTCCTCACCGACGCTCCCCCACTGGCATGTGTGCGGCCCAATGTTGTTTACTGGACTGAGCATTTAGAGGGGTTAGCGTTTCACCATGGCAGCTGTTGGCACCATGTGCCTCCCCTTCAGGCGGCTGGCCGACGGCACGCAGGCCACTGCTTCACACACCCTTCAGCATCCCCTTGAGAACCCTCACTCCCTCCACTCAACCCTTCGCTTGGCCTTGGTTGAAACCAGTAGCCTTGATCGGGTTTCAGATACCAGTTTAATGTGAAGACAAAGTTCTGGCTTTAATTGATGGCATCCCGTTAGTACTCACAGTCTGCACACAATGCAGAAAACACATAGGATCCACATACATGAATAGACTTTATTCATTCCAGTGCAACAGCTATTGTCATGTCTGTCATTGGCAGGATTAAGGGCTCCTGTTACTACATTTTCCACGTCACCTCTCTCACTGATTTGCTTGACAACTGTAACTAATCGTGGGACTCAAGGAAAAATCCTTTATATAGCTTCATCATGAGACTGCAAATAGCAGCCTCTATTTTTTTCCCCAGGATTTAGAAATGGCAATGCAATCTCATTCTTAATGATCCTCATGTTTGAGTTGGCAAAGAGGTGCAGGATGCCCTTCCCAACACAACCCTCCCCAATGATCAAGGCTTAGGAAAAGCACTAGGAGTACACTGGCTTGTGCTCCCATAAAAGTTTAAGGCATGGTGGTACAGTGGTTATCTGTGTTGCCTCATAGCAAGAATGTTTCATCTTTAAGTTTGTCTATGTGAAGTTTGCATGCTCTCACTGTGCCTGCGTAAGAGGCATGGATATTAGGTTGGTTGGTGCTTCTACGCTCTCTGCGATCTGCATTTTCTTCTAGAGCTCCTAAAAGGTTAATATTTTTAGTGTTTAGTGACATCTCCAAAAGCATTTAATGGACTGATGTGACATTTGGCATAGACATTGTGTCTCAGTTGACATCCATAGCTTTGAGTGAGATGACCTGACAGCTTTTTGCTGGATTCCCACTGACTATTAATCAAATCAAACTGAACAAAATTAGCAGGCATATATGTCTCTCTAGTGATAAATCTTTAATAACGCTGGCATCCTATGAGGTTTCATGTTGCCCGGTTATCATGTCAAACTTATGGAATACCTTCAGGTACTGGTTTACAAGCAAATATCAGCAGAAAACTCAAATCCACCGTAGAGCATGTGTCATAGTCCCACTGTCGTTTTCCAGCTCTCAAGTTTTGACCTTGATGTGTGTGATATCAGTATTGCAAGTTCACAGGAACAGATCAAAGTCTCCAGCTTCCTGTAGTCTGGCAGCTCCCTCTTCCCCAGGATGGGATGGAGACAAATGTTTTGAATGAAACTGGTTTAATAGCTAAACGAGCCGAGTCTGACTGGAATTTCAACACTGACATAAATCCACAGGGAAGTGCAATCATCTGTGAAATTTTATTTATGGCACTTTCAAGCTAAAGGATTTCAATTTTCTATACAGTTTCACATTTCAGTCAAATATTTTTTGTTAATTCCTTCAGATTTTGTGGAGTGAGTGTATGTAATTTCGCCGTGTTCACTCCCTCGCAGCTCCCATAGATACATACAAGTAGTTTATGCAAAATTGAACAGTAAATTTAAATGAACCTTCTCATTACTTACTATTAGCTTTGAGGAATTATCTGAAATTTTAAGGGCACTGTGAATGGGGCAAAAATTCCAAGTTCATCCATAAACTCAGTCTTGCACAGCGAGAGATGGGTTAAAATGAACTAATTAATTAATAGGAAAGGCAAATTATTTTCTCTTTGATGAAGGTCGCTTCAAACATGGTGAAAATAAACTTGTGGGTAAAGTAACTGGAGAGAACAAGTTATGTTTAGATATGGAGTGGAGAGAGAAAAGTATGTGACTTATCTCTGTGACATTTAGTTCTGCCAATCATATGTAGCTCCCTAATCAGCCAACAAACCAGTCAGCAATTTCTGGCTGATTAGTTGTCACCTTCAAGGTGATGTGCAAGAGAGGCAAAGACACACATGCACACAAATACACACAACCAACTATATTAGATATAATTCCGCAGTGTGAGATCCTAACATCTTAGTGACATCATGCTTTCAGCTATCCCGTTGTGACCATATCTATGTGGTTAGTGGATGGCTGTGTTTTCTTTTTGAACAAGGGAGATTGTGAATGTCTGCAATCTCGTCCCACCCTTCCCCAGAGTTGAGTGAATCTTGGGAGAGCGGTGTAGTGGAGGAAGGTCAGGGTGACAGTTGTCAGACCCTCATCCATACCATTTGGATGGAAAGTGATACCACAGACAGCTGAGGCTGCTTCGGTCACTCTCAGGGTTAATTTGGAACGTCTTAACATTCACTTTACTCTGGGCGGATTTGTAATGAACGTGGAACTGTGGGGTAAATGGAAATCTCAGCATCTGTGTCTCTTTACCTCTTCCATTTCTCTCCCTCTCACACACTCTGCATCTGAATTAGGCTGCACTCACCATCTCAAGGCCACAAAACAAATTCCTGAAGTTGTCTTGTAACCACAGAGTCATACGGTGGCCATAACTCTTTTAGTCATAATCACTGGGGTATTGCCTGTCACTCTCCTGCATGTATCCCACCCACTCCTGGGGCTTGGATCGTGTTTAGAGCCCCTGGTGGATGTCTTCCTTCTTCAACACAGTTTGACTGCATATCAGGTTGGCCCCAAAATAAAAAGAGGGGAGCTGGAATGAGGCTCTCTGGTCATCCCCGGTCATCTTCAGATGGTTCCACACGCCAGCATGTGGATACAAGAAGGTATAAACAAGATCAAATGATCAGCAGCTTGCTAATTAATGATAGAGATAAAGTGTTAGACTACATTTGATCCTTATCACTAATAAATCATCATTATCATAATCAGGCTTATAGATGATATAGATGATATTCTCTTTGTGATTCACGAGGATATGTGTCTATTTTTAGACATTTTAACTGACTAAATAAATAGTAGAGCATTGATACTGAATCATTATTAAAATATTTAAATTTATTACAACTTTGTTACTTTTAGCAATGCCAGAAACAAGACTCTAAAGGTGACAGTTTTGACTGGTCCATCAATATTATTACATTTTTAATGAACTGCTAAGAAATCTCTAATGAATCCTGTTCCATTTGATGAGCTTGTACCTGGCTAACCTTTCATCTAGCATTGCTGGCTGGTCACAGCTTTACAGTTTTCCTAAGTGAAATCAGTTGAAAAGAGGGGTGTTGCGCTAAAAACTTCCTTGCGTTTGCTTTGGTTGCAAGCAGACTGCCTGTGGTCACCTGTAATTTGCATGAGGATGCCAACTTGTCTGCAAACATTCAGTAACCACTAGCCAAGCAATAGTAAAACTTGTAAAACACTGGTTGGAGAATACCCATTTTTCCCTATTGACTGGTGGTTGCCAGGGCATTACTAACTGGTTGAGACTCTAACGATCAATTTCCTAGCAACTGCCACCAACCTCCAGCAACCACTTACCAATTGGTTGGGGAATATTCATTTTTCCCTCACGGCTGATAGTTGTCATATAGTTGCAGTCTAGTCTCTAGACCCGTGTGAACGGGGCCTTATTTGTTCATGAATATCTTATGGTTAGTAGTCAAAAACCTCAATAAACTTTTATGCAAGATTCCACTTGTGACTGAGTAAAACTGTAATCACAGGGTGAACCCTAGCCTCAATGACTCAATGTCTGAATGACTGACAATGTTTTGTGACTTTGTAGATCTGACATTGAATGCACCAACTAGAGTATGCATGGCAATGCAAAGTGAACTTGAAAAAAGTATAATAGTGACAGCTATCTGTCTGTGCTGTTTGCAGCTGTCTATGTCCATGTTTATGGGCAAGGATGATCCCAGCCTTAGTCTTAATCTACTTCAGGTACCTATCTGTGTGGTACAACTGTGTCCATCACAGAACAAGCAAACTCACCTACTGAGTCAAGGTAGTACAAGAAACACTTTGCAGTCATGCGATATATCAAAAAAGTAAACTCCTATGTTTGCCAGACTGGGCTTCAGATAAGAAAAAAAAAGAGAAGGCACAGCAGTAAAGTCTTTACTTGTCCTTTATCAGTTTCCAACTTTTATGTCTATAGTTACACAAATTCACAAACAAGCACGCCTGCATGCACACCATACAAAAACACAGGTTTTTTGTCCTTGGTCTGAGGTGTAGGACAAAAACCAGCATTTGATTACTTGTGGCAGAGAAGAAAATCTGGCCTACAGCTAATGCAAACACAAAAAACATCGCACTGATTAAACCATCTCAAACCATTGATACCACTGTGGAGTTTTTCTTTCTTGCTTCTTTGTGTATATTTTACATGTGTGAATTCTCAAATGCATGCACACAAGAACAGAAATTAAAGTTAACACAAATATATATGGATTGTTTTTGGAGCTCCAGATATCTCTGGAACCATAGAAAGAGGAAGAACAATGGTGGTGGTGGGGTTTAATATTCATTTCTTGTTTACATTCCACACCCTCAAAGACTCTAACCACAGCTCCAGCACCTAATCTCATCAGTAAATTTCCTACTTGAGCAAATATCTACTCTCACAGTCTCCATGTTCACGTGCTTGCTCTCTCTTTCTCTATCTATCTATCTATCTATCTATCTATCTATCTATCTATCTATCTATCTATCTATCTATCTATCTATCTATCTATCTATCTCTCTTTCACACACACACACACACACACACACACACGCATACACACAGAATTTCAAGGCACACAGCTGCAGTTTAGTTCCGTGGCTGTATCTTGTATTTGACTCTCTTGGTAAAGTTGTTCTTTCTTGTTTCTTAGAGAGTCACAGACCTTGCAGTCTCCTCCTGCCTGGCAGCTCCATATTTAAATAGAAGACTTTGGTCAACTAACTCTTTGTGGTGTGGACTTACAGCACGTCAGCAGGAACTGCATGCAGAGATCACATCCTCACTTCTGTCATTTTTTTTCCTTTTGCTTCAGCTGTTAGACTTTCATTACCTCTTTCTGCTAGAGTCTCTCAACTTAAGAACATGAGTGTGACCATTCAGCAGTATCTTTATTTACTACTGCAGCATTTGGCTTGCAGGAGATGCTCAGTGTCACACTGGTCAGAGAGAGACCTCAGGGCACGGTGGGGAGTTGGATGTGAAAGGCTGGGGGGAGGCAGATATACAAGGACTACTATGCCTTACTTTGGAGGCACAGAGCAGCACATGGGCTTCCCACTGTGCAATCACAACCACTTCATGCAACTATTAAGGTTTGGATCAGTGGGCCTGTAAGGACCAACTGCCTGGCCTGCTGCAGCGTCTTCGGTCAAAGCAATGTTCTCAAATGTCTGCTTAGTGGAGCAGCAAATCTAATTTGTTGTTTTGTTTTTCTTTTTTGGTGATTTGCTCATAGAGATGATTCATATATTTGGTTTTGTGCATTTATAATTGTATTTTGGGACAAGTGTTTGAACAACCAATAGAAAGTTAAGACTTTTTTTTTAGGCTGAGTAAGGCAGTGCATAACACCACTGAGGTCCTCACAGGAATGGAAGTATTGGGGTGTGCACTGCTTTCTCTCACAAGGTTGTGAATCAGAGCTCATTTCCTGCACTTTTCACTTTTGGATGCACCTTCCTGCCTTCAACTGTCCTCTGGTACATATCCACGCGCAAACATATACAGTGCATGTGGCCACATTTATGTAAAGTCACAGCGGCCTCCCTCTTAGTCCTGAATGTTTCACAATAAATCTAGTTAATTTATCCAATTAATAATTTAACCTCATCCACTTGTGGTGTGAGGCATTTCACCAAAATACTAAATTTGTAAAAGTTTTGTAAAAGCTTCTTGTGGCTGTGTGCCTGGGCATGTTTGACATTAGCATGAGTTATATACATGTCTAAAAACTGAAGGTGAGGGCCATCAGAGGGAGGTGATAATTGGGACATCTGAGGACCTCTGTCGTCTGATAACACCCCAGAGGTGTTGTGGGTTGGGAGAGGTGTTCTTCTCAGTGAAGTGCTGTGTTTTTTTCAACCCTTTATATTCAGGTAGCCAACAAAAAGGGTTGTTTTCTTACAAACAGTAACCAGTTCACTCCAAACCCTTTAGTCAATACTTAATCAGATTCGCAGACACAAAGGTGTGAACTGCCTTCAGCTGAGCAGGCAAAAATCAGTTGATTTCTCAGAGCTCTGTCATAGGTTTCATCACATCGCATGAAAGACTGTTAGAAAAATCTGCAAAAAAATAGAAATAAATATTTTATCTGAGCTCTAGAGTGGACGCAGCATACTGCTCTATCATGGTCATTGAGTCATTTAAAAGTACAGTGACACTACTTGTTGTTGTTGTTGGGATGGCTGTGGCTCAGGAGATAGAGCGGGTTCAATCTCTGGCCCTTCCAAACTGCATGTTGAAGCATTCTCAGGCAAGATACGGACCCCCGTGTTGCCCCTGATGCATCCATCAGAGTGTGAGTGTGTGAACATTAGGTTAAAAGAGCTTATGCAGAGAAAAAAACACTTGGGTGATTGAGGCTTGTAGTAAGAAAGCACTTTGAGTGCTTAAATTGAGTGGAAAAGAACCATATATAAGTACCAGTCCATTTACCATTCTTCTTTCATCTGCTCCCGTTAGCCACAGTGGATCATCTGCCTCCATCTCACCCTATCCCCACCATCCTCCTCTGTCACACCAACCCTCTGCATGTCCTCCTTCACCACATCCATGAATCTTCTCTGTGGTCTTCCTTTTTTCCTCCTGTCTGGCAGCTTCACATTCAACATGTTTGTCCAACATATTCACCATTTGTCCTCTGCACATGCAGCTGGTAAACTACTCATTGCATATTTTCACAGTAAAAATATTCGGGTTGAATCCAGAAGGAAATAATGTGACTTTGCTGTAACTGTGTCTTTTGTCCTTTCGTGAGACTTCCTTGCTGATATTTTAATGTGAACCACAAGGTCTGATAGTAGGATGACATCATGTAGAGAGCTACTTTTTTATCAGAGCCTCAGCCTTTGCTCCATTCCTACTCACACAAGAGGAAGGAAAAGAGTCTGAAGGAAATGCAATGCGCACTAGGTCAGAGTCTGAGCAGTCAGAGTTCATACTCGCATTTATATTTAATCTCAAAAAAAAATTCTGTGTTTTCTTGAACTTTGCACCGACCTCTCTAGGTTTTGTTTCTATATTAAGCTTTCATTAAGCTTGTTTTTATAGCTTTGGGTCTTCCCCTCTCCAACCTTGTGAATCTGTTGAGGAGTATTTTCTCATGGCCTCACGTATACCCTGAAACAAATAATCATTTCAAATCAGAGAGAGAGAGAGAAAGAGCTTCATGAGACAAAAAATAAAAAAGCTCCATTATCATGGCAGATAAACATACTCTGCCAACGTTTCTGAAAAAGCAGCACGCACTGATTTAAAGACCAAACCACACCTCACCACATGTAGTAAGGATGCAGAAGGGCAAGTATTAACAGTACACTATGACTTGAGCTGAGCGTGTGCCTGATAGATTTGAAGTTTCTCACGGTGGGTCAGGTGCTTTCACTGCATGCCCATGCAGATCTCCCTCTTATTTCCAGCAGTTTCCCCTCAGCATTTCAAATTTGCTTTTCTCTTGTGCAATACGTTTGTAGCTGCTTGTACACACTCCCCTTTTCTTTCCCATTTTTCCTAGTGTTTCCCACACTTCATGCACCTCAAGAGATCTATCCCCTTTTGGCAGCGGTCCATTTGGCTGTCATAACAACAGAAGGACCAACATGTGCGTAGGCTTCATAATAAAATAATCTTTGCCCTGGGGTGCTGAAACTCTGCAGCTACTCCCAGACAGTTTCACTTGCCCTGAGAGAGAGAAAAAAAGGAATCATCAAAATCTCGCAGAGACACGCACTCTCACTTTGCTGTATGTTTGAGCTGAAATACAGACTTGTGCACCAGAAAGAAATATACATATATTAGAGATCCTGCAAAACTGGAATCTAAGCACTGCAGCAGGAACTGCAATGTATCCATATTTCATGATGTTTTTGGGGTTTGGGCTCCAAAATGTTAAAATTCAAATGCAAATTTGAAGCACGAGTCGCTGCTTTTGTATTTGGCTTGACATGAAATAAAAGCTGCATCGTGGGAATGTGAGGAAATTTGATTTCCTTTAGTCTTCCTATTCTAAATTACATAAAATATGCATGCACGAAAACATCTGTACTACATTAGTAGATTATCATTAGATAAGACAAGTTAGGTTTATTTATGTAGTATTTATTTAGGATTTGATGGCCCTTGTTATGGAGTGATTAAGAAATCTGTGCTACAAATCTCGCATGTGTATGGGAGCCAGTGCAAACATTTCAACAGTCATTTCTCCTGGTTCTTGTTTGAACTCTGGCAGCAGCAACAATCTGAATGAGCTGGAGTCGTCTGACTGCCTCTGTAGGAAATGGCTCTTTTGTTTTCACCTTCCTGTAGATGAAGGTGTGAAAGAGTTCCTCTAAATCATGTTTGAACACACGACCTATAGCTACAGAAATATTTCTTTAAAATGATAAATTGCTGATTTAGTTATAGACTGAAAACAGACGATCCAGTCAACGCGACACCAACATTTCTTAGATGGTTTTATGACTTTTTAGCTCTGGAATCAAGCAGCTTTTATCATGTCTTTCCTGATAAATGTAATCACTTCCATGTTGATGGTAACTTAACCCTTTCTAGAGCACTCATTGAAAAACTTTGAAGATCTAAATTTCAACTTTAGAGTCTCATTGAACCCTTGATGACTTTTGTGACATTTTTAAAAATATTTTGTTTTCATCTATAAAATCAAGATCAGTGAAGTTTCCATATTTGGCTCATTGCCTGTATGTGGTCCAAGAAGTGCATGTATGTATTTTGGAACATCACAACATAGAAATTACAACTTTATACAACATTTGGCCATTTTCCCAAGACCACATGCTTCTCAACCTCACGGGATGGGCGTCATATATAAACTTACAATAAAGCTGCCTAAGAGAGTTCAGGGTGTGCTGTAGAATAACTGTGGAATTCCAAGCTCTTTAAAATTGTACAAACTCTGTTTTACTTTATATAGTGCAGGTTAATGTAGGTTTGCACACATTTCAACAAACAGCTTAACCTATGTCCAATTATTCTAGCAAAGAAATGACAGGTGACTTTTGCACAGTACTATATGTGTCAAAGTGACACCCTCATAAACATAACTATTTAGAAGTTTAACCTGCAAACATTTATGTTTATTTAATCAAAGGTTTTTGTGTGTTTCTGGTGACTCAAGCTGTCAAATGAAGGCAACAAGTATGAGAACTTCTCTGTATGTGAGAAAATGTATTTCAGTCATGAAGCAGATCTTTTTTCTTCATAAGTTAATAAAAGCAACAGCAACACGCGGGAAAAATACTCAGTTAAAAGCTCAGTAACAAAACACATTTTAAAAGGTTTGGACACATTTATCCATTTATGGGAATGGGTGAGTGTCTCCAAACTAAACCGGTGCGCTATATGACGGGAAAATGCATTTTAAGATTCCAACATAGTATACTATAGTATACTACACTGTACTATACTATAATGGCATTACATTATAATTGGGTTTCTTTTACTTTTGTGTTTAAATGTAATTTAAAGGTGAATGTTAGTAAGTAAATGGATATTCTTTATCTTGGTTTTCATTAATATAGACGACTGAAAATTAAAATATGTTTCTCTGTAGATTCAGGCTTTAACTAAGGCTTTTTTACTATTAATAACTTTACTTTGAGAGGAGCCGTGTTTGCTCCTTGCAGAGCGCAGGGAGAGGGAGGAAGCGTGAGTTTGGCCCGTGTGGGAGGAGGGAGGTGTGGAGGAATAGTGGGAGGAACTTGTAGAGTTGCCTGCAGATTTCATTGAGAACTCGGAAGACAGCAGGTTAACATCTATGAACTGAAGCCAGCTGAAGACTTTCTCTCACCCATCACTCTTTGTTGGATTTATTCTTTGCTTGGATATTTATTTCAAGACAACAGCTGGATTCATCAACTGCGCATCTATGCGAACCCAACGTGGGAGTCAACGGCATTAGTGAAGTTGAAGAGGAGGAATGTATCGTTTCTTTGTGAAACTAACATTTCTGATTCCAGCAATCGCCATCACGCAAGGTAAACAATTATTATTATTATTATTATTATTATTGTTATTTTCGGGGGGGAATCACGATGCATACTGTAGAGCATGACCGAGACTCAGCAAGGAAACTTGGAACAATCAAAAGTGGGCTTTAGAGAAGCCTCCAATCGATTTAATTGATTTGCGTGGCTTTAACAGCCTTATTATTAATTACGATCAGAGTATTCAAAGGTAGAAAAAAATATGGCATAAATAAGCCTCGATGAAAGTTTTAGAGCTTTTCTTGGTCGTGGGAAAGTGAAGGAGCCAAAAGCTGCAGTGCGCTTGGCTGACTCCCGCAGTGTTCGCTAAATGAAGATGTTGCAAGTTATTTTGTCTGCACATGCACAATCGTACTGAAGCAACTGACCTCACGCACTACTCTCTGGACATAACATTTGGGCTGTTTAGGCCCCCCCCCCCCCAAAAAAAAAAAAAAAAAAAAAAAAAAAAAAATAAACTCCAACCA
>VUQK01010303.1:24418-37906 GCA_015106715.1 Bujurquina vittata | reverse complement strand
TTTTTTTTTTGGATAAAATGCATTCCTGGTTCTTGACTTTAATTTGGATCAAGGATGCAGTTTAACACAGTTTGGTCCTTTAAAAGGATGGTACATCAAAAAGAAATGTTTTTAGAATGCACCTGTACTGCTTTACTTCAAAAGGGTAGTATCTCATAAAAGTATTTAGCATTTACATGCTTCCTGTGCATGTTTGGGCCGTGCCACTCAAATTTTTGGTACATCCACAAGTTTGTGGGAAACACTGAAATCAGCGAATTTTTTATGCTTCCTAAAATAGTTGGACTCTTTCCTTCTACTTTATCATTAGTCCCGCTCTGTGGGACAATAAAGGCTGTTTCTTCTTCTTCTTAACTCGCATTGAGAGGATTGTCAAATGAACTAATTTGAAGTGGGTGCTTTATGTAAAGCATGTTTAGAATTTCAGCAGCTAAGCAATTGCAACAATTTAATCTGTAACAGGAAGACATCACTGCATCACGCAACTGCTGCTTATCCATCCTGTAGTGCTGAAAATTGCAACTCAGGGCTAAATCGGTCTAAGATGTAACTGATCAGCAACAGGTTTAGTGTTTAGTCGTAAAGCTGCTCGTCTGTCGAACTTCAGTTGCAGTAAACAGTTACAAAATGAGCATTGCTGCTTTTTGTTCTCTAAATATTCAAACCAGTCTATGTTAGTCAGACCATGAAAGCACAATTCAAGCTGTGGCTGCACATACAATCACTTCTAGTATATGTAAACATTAAGACGCAACTTAATATACATAAAGACCTCCCAGTTACTATATAAACACTTCTCACTTCAGTCTCATTAGGTTTCGTGTTTTCAGAGCACAGTTTAAGCCTCTGTAATCCTCTTTCTTGTGTACTTTTGTCTAATGTTGTTATACATACTTTTTTTAAATAGCTCTGTCCTAGGGAAGCAGTTCCTTTCCATGTGTGTGAGTTTAACTGATTGATTGCATGACAGAGTGAATGGGAGCAATTTGATTGACAAGTCAATAGCAGGCTGGCGCCGTGTCCTAGAAATACGACATTGATCATTTGAGTTGAGGTCCATTCTAGTAATTCCACAGTTCGAGCCTTCAGAGCGCCGTGTGTCACTTCTCCTTCTCGCTACTCGAGTCAGCGCTGCTGAGCTGGGGGAAGGTGAGGGGTGGCTACACTGATCCATTTCCTGTCCCCTCCTGGGGCTCTAATTGAAAAATTTGGGTGGCCCTGCTTGTTTGTTTTGGTGGAATGTGGTGGGCTGCGTTTTTTTGAGGCTTTTCCTGAGTGACGCTGCTCCTTAGACCTCAGGGTGAATTGAGTGACGGGGGTTGGGCCAGACCTCGTTTGTGGCGGTACTTTTCTCTTACCCCTTTTTGCTTTCTGCTCCACCTTGCAGCCTCCTCCCTACTGACAAGGCTTGCTGGACCACTGGTCTTCACTCCATGGTTTCTGCGATTTAGTCAGAGCTGCACAGGCAGAGTAGCTATGCAAAAAGGAACTTAACAAAGCTCAAAGAGGCAGCCTTAATACCTGCTGGAGTACCGAGCAAGACCAGCTTATTTTTACATATTTTAATACAAATTGAACAGGTCAAATTATTTGTTAGCTTACATATCTTTTTCTTGCTTGTGTTATGTATTAGCTATGCTGATTGTTTGGGATTTTTATGGGAAAACCCACACAAACTCTTCTAAAACATCATAAAGATGGAACAGAGTTGGGAAACATTTTTCTCCAGAGGGCAGATAAACCACCAAAGGGTCATTCATTGGAGACCTGAACTGAAACCTGTTTAGAGGATACAATAATAATAATTATAAAAAAACCTCACCCAACTCTGTATGAACGTTTAAATTAGCTGCGAGTTGTCTGATGTGTACCGACACAGATCACAGATGAAACACTTCAGCTCAGACTCACAGCAGTGATTCACATTAAGATTACTATTAATGCTGCCTCATTTATTCATTCATACATTCATTTATTAATTTAGTTCTTGGGGGCGTTTTACCTTCTTTTATCATCGGCAAGGCTGGATTGAGATGCTTCAGATGTATTTTGTTTGTATGTGCAAGTAATGAAGCTAAAATTAATGTTAGATGTATAGCCCTATTTACCTTTTTTTTCATTTTTTTGGACAAATTTGTTTTTTGTTTGTTTTTGTTTTCTTTAATTTTTTTATATAAACAAATCAGCTCTCAGGAAATTACTCTTTGAAAAAGAACCCCTCACTATTCTCTATTTTGGGATTTTTGGAAAAATACATTATTATTATTATTACTATTATTATTAATAATAATAATAATAATTTCAGATATTATTATTAGATTACCTGCAGAATTTTACAAAATGAAGCCTCAGTTCAGTATTCCCAGTATTACAATTTTTAAACGTGGGTTACCATCTGAATTCAGATGCAAGGATGCTGCCTCAAAGATCAGAATTGCTTACAAAATGTATTTATTACATTTTTAAAATAAAAAATGGAGCATCATAAAAGCTGTTCATTTGTTATTTTAAATAAAATACTACTATTTTGAAAAGGCTTCCTAAATTGCACTTTATAGAAATTGCTAATTGCACATTTTTTTCTTTTAAATCATGAATTCGATTTGAACTCGAGTAATTGTTCAGTCCTGTTCTGTGATAGTAAAATAAACATTTGGCCTGCTGGTCTGACAAACAGTTTAAAAACTTGAGCTTGGGGTGTGGGGAAATTATGATGGACAATTATCAATAGTCATACACTAGAAAGAACAAATGTTAATTTGAGACATTACCGACAGCTCTGTTGTAGCCTTATAGAAAAATAAAGCAGAGATAGTAAATTAATTGATGTTCTATTAGTTACAAGCCCACCAAAGTGCTGCACTGTAAGCCACAGTCTTTGTATAACTCGTGATAGTATATGATGTTTCTCACGCTGGTGATGTATTGTTTCTAAATGTGAAAAAGCTGGGGCAGCAGTGTTATAACCTTGCTTATGAAGGTTCAAACTGCTCAGTTTCCCCTTGTCACTGGGCAGAGCCGCCTGTCTCCAGCCAGTTAATCCTCTGAAAACATTTTCTTGCATTTGCAGGCCTATACTTCATGTTTGTGTTTATTGGTACAGGATTTTTATATGGGAAATTGGGGACTCCACTCCATTAGGCATAACTTAGTAAAGCACTTGAGACTGACAAACAAACAAACAGATACCCCTAAAGATAACAGCGCCTGTTGGCAGACATCATGATGATTGGCCAGCGCTCCACAGGCGCAAAGCTGATCACTCTGTTCTCCTTCTCTGTCACGGAAGAGTCTCCATGAGAGCTCCATGAGGGCTGGGCCCGGCTGCTTGCTGAAGAAAAGCTGACTCATTGTCAGAGTGGCCAGTCAGTCGTCCCAGCATTTGTTAGCATTTGGTCCTTTTTTTAGCTTTTTTAGCTACATGGCCCTCTCCACACCTTCCAGCCATGTGGTGGCCAGGGTGTGAGCAAACACTGAGGGGAACTGTTTCAAGCTCCACCCAGCCTGTGTGATCAGGCCAGTCATCTCAAGCTGGCTGATGTTTGGCCGGTTCTGTGCATTCAGAGGAGCCAGGAGGAGATCTTTGATGGAATCTGGTGTTTGTGTTACATTGGAGAGCACAGTGTGAAATGGTGTATGTGTGTGTGGAAGGGCTACCAAGCTGCTAAGCACAGCCAGTTAGATTTTCTAATGATAAAGGGGGGTTTGAGTGTGATGATCTGCTTAAATGGGTGCCTTTGTGCCCACGAAACCCATCACACTCTCTCTTTAACACACACCAATCACTGCCATATGTGAATCGCCTTTAAATCCTCAGCAGCAAATGATCTGAGGTATGAATGCTGTATTCATGACATGTGGAAGTGTGTGTTGATATTCCAGGTCAGTTACCATAGATGGTCTCCCGTGTGAGATATCGGATATTGAGGTTATTCAGTGTAGTTTTGTCTAACACTTTTTTTTTTGTTTTTTTGCATTTTCTGGAAGAGTATTGTGAGTATGTTGTTGCCTTCTTACCTTATTTTATAGCTTTTATAGTGAAGAAAGATTAGAAATAGGGAAAGGATGAGTGGGGTCTGACATGCACCAAAGCTCACAGATTTAATGCTCATCAGTTTTGCTTTATGTAGTGGCTGTGTTTTAATATTTTAATAGTGAAATAGTGAAAATGTCTGCATTGTTTATGGCATATCTGTAAATAAGGTTTAAGATTATTTGTCACATCCCAGTGGTTTTCTGTAGGCTAAAAATAGAAGAAATGCAAAAAAAAGTTATATTGAAAATTTCATTGTTAATTCCCTTCTTTGTCTGAGCCACTAAGAAGGGAATTAAAAAAACATAAACAGAAAAAAAAAGATTGTTACAGCAGCCGATATCGCCCCAAATTATTTTTAATATCTTTATCACCCCACAATTTTGCGCTCATCCCTCAGAATGTTCATACCAGCCATTCAAATGCGAATTAGATGGTGTCAGGTTTGTTTAACCAGTACCACCAGTAACCAGTCTAAAGCTCAAATATAACAGAAAAGCTACAAAGCGTATGCTTTTTGTTTTGTAGCCTTAAACACATCCTCCTATATATGAGTATTTAATGTTATTATGTTTTCTTTGCACTGTATTTTATTTTATTGTTTATTTGTATATACAGACAGACGTGTAACATGAACCATTCCACACACCACTGCATATACAGGCTAAGCTCCTTTGCAGTGGCCGGCCCCAGATTGTCTTTTTTGATGCATAAAGCTCAGCAATGCATGCACAATAAATGAATATAATAAAAAACCAGAAAATGGAGCACTTAACAAAAAAATGAATTACACTGAAGCAATTCCAGTCAAAAATTCTCTTTTCAAAATTCTTGATTTAACTTTTAGCTCATTGCAGCTTCATCATCAGATCAGTTTATGTAATAATTTTACTAGATAATTTCTTTCCTTCTACATGATCAAATGACAGTTGTGCTTTTTTTGTATGCTTTGCTGTAGTTATGCTAAAAACATTAACTGCAGCAATATTCTTTAATATAATTCTTTAATTCTTATACTGTTGATTCTAAAATACAAAATGAAAACTGATTTATTCCTAAATGAAAAATACTTGCAGTAGTAACATACTTTCTTGTATCCTGTTGATTTAATGCATCAGATCAGAACATGCACTCAGAATACAAATCATCAGTACCAAAATTTTGATTCATATGGCAAACATTTCCTTGTGATTATTAATTGTATATCTTTTCTGATATGTGCTAATACAGGATTATTTTGCTGGCGTCTAACCTAGAGCCGCCTGTATATGTGTGTATATGTGTGTGTGTGTGTGTGTGTGTGTGTGTGTACACATACACACACACACACTTTTTTTCGTGCCAAGAAATGTAAAACGAAAGTTTTGTCATATAAAACCTATTTGTTTGTAGATTTAATGGAAAGTCTTTCATTTGTGTCTGCATTTTGCAGCACTGAGCCAAGGAAGTGTGGTCACTTATTAGTGGTTCTGCAAGAAGATCCCAAACCTCAAAGTTCCACAGCTACCATACAGATTAGAGCCAACCCTGCTGTTTGTTAGTGAGCCTCCAAGGAAAACAAACCTGCCTTTTTAGTACTAGAGAGAGAAGGGTTGTAGTTGGTGGGGTGGGGGTGAGGGACAGCGTTGTGGTTGGAGGAGACTCGAGCGGGAGAAAAGAAGCTAAATCTGTTAATGTATCATCATTGTTGGCCTCACTTGTTAGAATTAAGTGGGGTATCGTCTTAAGGATCTTAATGCCCCCTAGAGGCTGATAGCTCTGTAAGTCTTGCGGAAAATGCTGCCTGCCTCATAAGTTTCCAGTTGGAGATTCAGATTTTGTTTTTCTTTTCATGCTACTTTAAGGAAAATCCATTCACAGTAAAGTCACGGTCCGTATGAAGCTATAGTTTCTATTACCTTGTTTGCAGTGTATTTGTTGTGGTGCATGACATTAGACTTGTGCAAAGGTCTTCTTAGTTTTGGTGCGACGAGGTGCATCGTGTGTGCGTGCACGCTGCTGTTATAGAGAGGGGTCTGGGCAGTGTTCCCGTGTCCATGCACAGCCCCCAGAGTAAAGTAAACACAGCGGCTCTTTTCTCATCCAAGCCGTCAGCAGGCTCTCCCCAGGCCCGCGCCAGAGACCACACACCCAGACCACACACACACATGCACGCACACACACATACGCACTGCCTGGATCTCTTTGCAGATCCTTCCACACACTTGAATACGCAGAGACCACACAACACCAGCTCGGGCCCCTTGCACGCAACCTAGCTGAGCTGTCATTCTGCCCAGTGTGTGTGTGTGTGTGGTCAGGCTATCAGTGTTTGTGCACGTGTACTTCCAAGATTAGTGTGGATAGGATAGAAACACTCCTGGAAGCAGAATCAGAATTATAGAAAATAAAGAGGCCTGTCCTCTGCACCCTTGCTGCTTCCACTCTAAACATGTGGGATTGATGAAGGATATACCAAGCTCTTGTTTTAGGCCTGTTAACCTTTTATCTTCTACATGTCACATCCATAGCCCCTCCATTTCCTCTGACAAGCACAGGGCAGGAGCAACAACATGAGGTAAATCCCGCTGGAGGTTTTATGTTAACTGTTCGATGTCAGGGTAATTGGGGACAGGGGTTGAAGAGAGAGAGAGAGAGAGTGTGTGTGTGTGTGTGTGTTTGGGGGGACTCTAGGTCAATATGTATGCTGCTGTGCCAGTGCTGCTTTTGTGCTTCTGTGTTTTTGCTGTTTCGTGAGCTTTTCTTTTTACTGCAACTTATACAATCAGAAAACCTCCGTGTTGCATGGTGAATATTCATCAACTGTTCAGTTGTTAGGTGGAAGCGATTAGTCCTGAAAGGATCCACCTCAGCTGTAGCTGTAGGTAACTGACTGAAAATATAGACAGTAATTTACATTGTGGATTATTTACTGTGCTCCAGAAACCTTTCAAATGCTGAATTATAATAATGAGTTATCACAGAATATTTTGTTGTATGACGTAGAAGTGTCACTGTCAGATCGCAATTAGTTACAATTAGCATTTCTGATGTCTGCTCTTTTTTTTTTTTTAATTTAATGTAATTATGTAAAAGAGAAGCAATGCATACTTGGTTTGGTGTCTTCAACATACAAAATAAAAGCATATTTTTTAACATGTTTTATTTGAATACTCCCCTTAAATAAGTTGGTTAGTACTTAGATTAAATTGTTTTGGTTTTTGCAGCTTTTCACTGCTTTGTCACTCTAAGCAGAGTCGCCATAGCAAATTTTCACATAAACTCACAATAACCATATTATTGCAACAGCAAACATGCAGTCAGATTGATCTGTAGCTGGTTATTGTGTCGTATCTTTTTTGCCGTATTAATTAAAACTCAAAATACAAGTGAATGGAGGTGGCAAGAGTCTGTAGCCGTAACTGTACAAAAACATTTATACAGTTATTTATAAGATTATAAGTTGCACCCATAAATGCAGCTAATGGTTCATGACGCAGGGTTTCCACCTTTGGTGGCCCCCTGCTAGGACTGTACATGAATATTTATTTATTTATTTTATAAAAAAAGCTATAACCGTTAAATTTAGCTTGTGTATCTTATTAGCCTGTTATTTCTGATAATTGTTTTTATGCATAAAAAAAAGCTTTAAAAACTCTAGAAGTTAGACATGGGATTAAAGAAACAAGCTAATTTTATGAATTATTGCTTTACCTGTTCAGCTGATAATGGTCCAGTTATGAAATTAAGCTAAAAAAAAATAAAATTATATATATATATATATATATATATATATATATGTGTGTTACCTTGTCTTTATGCTGGAAGTGGGAAATTATCATCCTCTGCCTCTCTCCTGTTGTGTGCAGAGCGTGTATAAAAAGCTGCTGTTCTGTCTGTCCCACCATACAAGTAATAATTAGGATTATAGTGTTAAATAAAGCTACATTACCTAACTACTTTATTAAATTGTAGTTAGTCTCAGCCCCTTACCCCTCGGCATCGTCAGGTCCAACAACCTTTCTTTTGGAAACCCTGTGATGTATGCAGTGGCTTCTGCAGGTGTTAAAGATGTCACTTTTTTGTTGCAGTCTTTATAACAAGCAGACTAATGAAATTGTGTTCTCTGTCAGCTTTTATTTCCTCTGCTTTAAGAGCCTCTGTTCATTCTTGGAAGCCTTGCTACATCTCACTTGTACACCCACAACTAATTAGTGACCGTATTACTGTGCAAAGAGTTACAGCATGAACACACTGAAGGTCCAGTCCGTGTGAACTCCTGCATTGTTTGTAGGGAACGTGTTTTGGCTGCCGAGCCAAAGGGCGGAAGCTTCTCTCAAGCTGCTTCAAAGAGTCTTGACTGGTCAGCCTTTTTGAGACCTGGCAGTAATTTATTAGACAACATCTGTGCTGTTGAAATACATCCTTTCATTTTTTTTTTCTTCATTTGGACTCTTTCTTCCTTGTCTTCCTTTACTCAGTCCCAACATGAACTGATTTGCATGGGTGCTCCTTCTTTGGTACCATAATCTGTGCAGCATTGTGTGGGCTTATGTGGAATGATTGGGGAGGCCAGGTTTATTTATCCTGTGCTGTGAGGTTTACATTCTTCCTTTCCTCCCTGCTCTCCGTCTGCTCCTTCATTCTTGGCTAGCTTCTCTATTTTTCCTATTATCTGGGAGATAACTGCTACAGTGCATACATTGTTTGGAGACGTTCAGGGTGGAAAATGAACACTAGCTGCCAGCCAAATGTTACTCATATTTCGCCAACTCTAGTGACTGCTAAATAATGTAATATCTGGCTTCCTGGCAATTTTGTAAAAAAAAAAAATGTGCGGGGAACTAAAAAAAAAAGGTTAGATTTTTATTTATTAGGATAATGTTTTGCATTCATTCCATTTGACAACACTTTAACCAATCACGGGGCATGAATTTGTTTTTATTGTAAAGTAAAAATATTTTCCATCAGTTTTATTACCTTTAAATCAACATGATTGGTTTAAAATATGTCAAAATTATAATGGCATCCTTTCACTGTACATTACAGGCTGACTTCTTTAAATGGTTTTTATGATGAATAAATGGAGGATAAAAAAAAGAAAGGTGTCAAACTAACAGTAGAAAATCAGGCAAGGAAATCCCATGTTTTTACTTTAACACTGCTTTCACTTGAGCTAATTGATTGTCAGAACCTCTGTTTAATGTTCTGTCAGTGGGCTGCTTCATTGATTTTACACAGATTGCTCTGTCAATGTGCGACCTTATTCTGCTGTGTGTTTATGTGTGTGTCTCTTTTCTTTACCGTGTGCAGGTGCTGATTGACCCACAGTTCCTGTTGACTCCAGGCCACCATGTCCCGTGCCCGGCCGCCTCCGCTCGTCACGGGCATCTCACCCAAAGAGGGTGCAGCCTGGACCAAAGTTACCATCCGTGGAGAGAACCTGGGCACGGGCCCAGCCGACCTCATTGGTAATACATTTTCTAACCACATAGCCAACCACACAGGCGGCTCTACGTTTGTTTGTATTTTTAACATAACTGTTACACAGTATTGATATTTTTATGGGCGACATCTGTATTTAACCTTGCCCTGTTTTGCGTGCTGCTCATTATTTCTTTTCTTCTTCTTCTTTCATACTCAAATGTGCATATGTGTAATATACACATGAATAAAATTTAGAAATATGCAGTTTATAGATACTTTAGACCAGTGCACAGATATGTATTCACAAGATCTCAACACATTGTATAATTAACATGTATTTTTTTGCCATAAAACCAAAAATATTGGCTGATGACTTGTTATTTATTTTCTGTATTACTGTGTGGTTATCACTGTAGTGAAACTTTAGTCAGTTAATTTCTAAATGTGCAGCAATTATTGTTTTTTTTATGCGTATGAGCAACACACAAATATTCATTTCTTTTGATGAGAAATATATGTAAAAATAGATTGTTTCCAAAAGAAGTACAATTAACTCAGTAAGCCAACAGTGTTCACACAAAGCAAAATAAAGTCCTTTTAACTACAAAAACTAGTTTAATTTTTGGTGCAGATATAATCTGAATTTCTTGTCTTGTACTGTAAAGTTTTTGCACATTCAAAATTACCTAATTCTCCTGTGCTCCTTATAAGTCTCTCTCTCTCACTCACACTCACACACACACTAAAAAAAATCATCAAATAATACCACATTTATAAAAAAAAAAGTCCTGACTCGTCAGCTAAATTTTTATTATTAAACTTTGACTTTTGTGTGACTAATTAGTCTTTGAAGTAAATATTTAAAATTACACTCTGACCAGTTTTACAAATCCAGCATGCGCTGATGTGAAAATTATTGTTGTTGTTGTCTTTTCTTAACAACAAAAAAACAAATACAGCTATACAGATGGACTGCCATCTTGTTCTCATTATGCATTTTAGTTTCGCACTTTTCCTTTGCCCATATTTCCCCCTCTTTTTCACCACTCTATCCTACTTCTGTGATTTTAGCGTAGATGGGGAAAGGAGGGGTGCTATTCTGAGGACTCACACACTTGGCAAGCCATGAACTGGCCAGTGATACAGGTCTATTTCTAACCATGAATGTCCCCGGGGCCTGGAATTATACAATTAGATATGCACAAATGTGTGTGAGTGCTTATGTATTCAAACAAAGTGGCCAGTAGAGAACAGAGGCAGGAAATGGGGCTCTAATGGGCATATTATTCACGGTTTTATGGGCTATTTGTTGATCGGCTCTTGCGGGCTTTTGTAACGTTTGATTACACACACGTGAAGCTTTCTGAATCCCCTCAGCTGGAAATATCAAAGTAATCTCTGTGTCTGTCTTCTAGTGCCTAAAAAGTATTCAAGGCGGTTTAAAAAAGGATGACAGATGCAGGGGCATAGTGAACACTGTGCCCGTAATGAGCCACTTAGCACTGAAGGGCCACTCATTAGCTTAAAGGAGCTGAGTGAGAGGAAGGAAGATCAAGGCCACCCACACCCATCGCAACCCCAACTTGAACTTTGACCCCGGGTGACTAAACTTGCTGATAGACATCAGTGGTGTCTAAGTGAGGTCCTCTTGCTGTAGATTGTGTGCCTGTGTGCGCTTCAGTTTGTTTGTTTGTCCTGTCACTGCGCGTCTGTGTCTCTCACCCCTTTCACCTTTTCCCCCTCCCTTCCGTCTCAGGTCTGTCAATCTGCGGTCACAACTGCCTGCTGACAGCCGAGTGGATGTCGGCCAGCAAAATAGTGTGCCGCGTGGGACCCGCCAAAGACGACAAGGGAGAGATCATCGTCACCACCAAGTCCGGAGGCCTCGGCACCTCTACAGTCGCCTTCAAACTAATCAGGCCAGAGAGGATCGGTAAGACTGAAAAATCACCATGGTGGTGTTTATGTGCTAGCCTGGACAAAAGGAGCTAATAAGCTTTGAAACAAGGGCTGCAACTAATGAGTATTTACATTAAGTTAGTGTTAAACTCTCTTTTAGTCATCATGTTTCTCATCTTGTATATAAAATGGGTATTTAGCCTGAAATTGCACTCTTTGCCTTTGAGTCACATGAGAGACGAGCAAAAAAGCAGCTTTACATGAGACAAACCTGAGGGACATTTCTTAATTAAAAAAAAACATATAAATATAAAAATAACTGAATATAAAAATATAACTGACAAAACAAATCATGATTAAAAAAAAAAAAAAAAAAAAAAAAACTAGACTGACTTGGCCGGTATGATTCTCCAAAGTCCGTCATACGTCGGTGATGTTTTTAAGATGAACTCAATATTTATTTAGCTCGAAACATTCTGACCAGAAACCGATGAGAAGGCACGGACACGTGGGATTTGTTGAAGTCGACTGCACATCAGTGATGTTGCTCAAATGCTAAAAAGTTGGCGTCAGCCTTCAACTTACGGCCTTCCACGTTCTTCAGTTGTTTTTTTTATATCCCTGAAAATGTCTGTTTCTCAGATTCTTTAAACTAAGTGTATGTTATATGTATTTGGTGAAGTCACAGTTTTGAAAAAACTAAGTTAATATTTGTGGTGCACTTAAATTATTGAGTGATTTGTCTATATGTGTGAGCACATCTGCAGTATGTTGGATATATTTAATGACTGTGTCTCATCTGCCCTGCCCTGTCCTGCAGGAATCCTGGACCAGTCTGCGGTGTGGGTGGATGAATTAACCTTTAGGACAGACCGCAACAAAGGAATCTCTCCGCTGTCCCTGCGTCCTAGCAACCCCCTGGGCATTGATATAGACAAGTAAGGACCGAGAGCGTACAAATACATGTGCACAAAAATCGCTCGGCACAATCCCACCACCATAAACACAAGTGCTCCAGCCATTGAGTCATGGCTTACATCCCTAAACAGAAACAAATTCTCCCCATATGCCGCCGTTTGAAATATTATGCCAGCACAGCAATGGTTGAACAGCCTCTAACCGCTCCACACAGGCGGTGGAAACACAATAATTGTGTATAAAGTAGACAAGGACAACCATAGAAAGAGATTTTGGGGGAAAAATAAAGGCAGTAAACCCACACACGCTTATAGAGCGCCTGAGAACAGGCAACATGCTGCTGCCTCCCACGTGCCTGGCAGGGAATACACAAGTCGTTACATATAGTTTGTGTTGTCATGTTCTAGCATTTCTAGCTTAGTGTTTGTTTGCTTTAGAGGGGCCGGGGGCAAGTGACCGCTCGTGGCCAAAGACAAGACCCCCATAAACGAGCTGTACCGTTGCCTCGCTTCTAGGAATGCATTTTGTTCATCATAAAGCATCATGATTTTGTCTTTCTTGTCTATGTGTTTGTGTACATTTTTGTGTAGTGATATCACTGGAAGGTTACTCAGTTGGGCTGTTTGCACCAGCTGTTCATAACGTAATACTTGGACTAGTTAAAACTTCCAAATGTTTAACAAGTTCAGATGGCTTGAGTGTGAATTAGTTACAAAATACTAAGTGCTTGTTACACATGCTATAATTCCTGCCAGGGGTGTAATAATGCTGTAATGGTTATTGAATAATGCCTGTTAATATCCAAGATGTCTGTGTATCCTGTATGCTTTGCAAAAGGATCACAGACCACGAAGTGCATTACAAATGCAAATAAATTAGAGGTTCACCGGCATATGGTGGCATCAGCCGACTGATATCAGCATATTGTCAAATATAACATTTACTGATGTCAGTGGTTACATTTATATGTTGACTCACATAAGGTTTGCACTAGCTAAATGATCAGTAGTATCAGAAGTAATTCAGTTTAATGTGAACATGCTAGTCTACATCAACAGGAGAGAACGGGTAAAAGTTATGAGACATGCAGTAGTGACACACACACATTTTCATATATATATATATATATATATATATATATATATATATATTTTATTTTTTTTTTTATATATATAAAATATTTATTTTTTTTTTTTTTTTTTTTTTTTATGTTATGTGATTTATTATATATT
>VUQK01010303.1:12056-22556 GCA_015106715.1 Bujurquina vittata | reverse complement strand
GGAGAGTCCAAAATAACTCTCGTCTCCTCTGACCCAAAGGACTGTCAGGGCAGAGGAGACGAGAGTTATTTTGGACTCTCCTGGCTTCCTCTCCCCCTGCTTAGCCTTCCAGTAACCCAGACCCCGGGATCCAGCATGAGCAGGGGCCTCTGTTTGGACCTCACTGGGTGACTGTTTCTTCCTGCGGAGGAAACCTCACTCAGGAGACTGACACACAGACACACGTACTCCAAGTGCCCCCAGATGTGTGTCCACAAATTGTGTTTCTCTGCGCATACAGAAATACACGCACAAAGTTGCAAAAATATGACTGTATGTTTTGGACTGTTGGTTTCTCCAAAGCGTCATGGTTTATGGCTTTATTTTAAAAATGGAAAGTAATCATTAATTGCAACTTTGATATACTGGCAGTGTCATTTTGTTGTTTTCGCAGTTTCGATCAGTTGAAGATTGCAGCCAGTAATCTGAAGAAGCAGGCTACTAAAAAGAATGAGGGGAGTCTGGCCTATGTGAAAGGAGGCCTCAGTACATTCTTCGAGGCTCAGGACGCCCTGTCAGGTGAGAGGAATTAACACATTTTTGTGTGCTGTGGAACCGCACCAAATGATCTCTGATTAATACACAACATTGCAAATCATCACTCTTCACTCTCTGCTCAGAAAATGACTGTTGATTTTCTGGAAGTGTGTGTCTTTGGACTTTTTCCCCACATGTGGTTTAGCAGCAGTTGATTAAAGAGCCTCATTTGGACAGTGTGTGAAAGCGCTGCAGTTCGTACTATAGCTGCACTGGCCAACCACAACACAGTTAATTCACCTCCATCAAAATGAGATCAGCTCTCACCTGTCACACACAGCCTCTCGCTCGACTCTGAAAAGTGGTTGCAAACACAGACACACTCGCTGACCTCCGCATGCAAAAAGGATTTTAAGGTAGCAGAGACTGACGGCTGTCGCTCTGCCAGGTACCTCAAATCAATTGTTCATTTCATCATTCATATTTTTGTCTGTTTACCCTTTGCTCCCGCCTTAGCTGCTCAGTTACTTCCCCTTACTATTTATATGTACACTTTTCTGCCTCCATCATTATTATTATTGCTTTCCGTATGTTTGTGCCGCGGTTGGAAGAGAGGCAATGTTTTCATTGTTAGCAGCTGAATCTAAATAAACGGAGCAGCCCAACACAATGCAAGCCAGAGTATTAGGACTGATAGTGCTGATAACAGACCCAATATGACCAATGGGAACAATGCGCAGTCATTCTCACGTTCAGACTGAGCGTGCCAACTGTGTGCCCACCGCACCAATGGGAAATGTACAGTTTCCAGGG
Source organism: Bujurquina vittata (assembly GCA_015106715.1). NCBI lineage: Eukaryota > Metazoa > Chordata > Actinopteri > Cichliformes > Cichlidae > Bujurquina > Bujurquina vittata. Next base: position 21,227 of record VUQK01010303.1, on the reverse strand, counting down.
GTTGAAGGAAGCAGCGTACCATAGATGGCCTCATGTGACCTGTGACCCTCGAGCACATACTATTGTGATGCTTTATGCTGCTTAGCTTGGATATAAGGTTCTGTCTTGCAGCACATTGCCCTGTTTTATACACTTCTGCACCCTCAAAGCCACCTGTATTTTTTTAAAAGTGACACATAATCTATAATAAAACAGCAACTATCAAAAATTTGGGAAGTCAACAATATGTTAGATATGTGTGGAACCACCAAAGAATTCAGGTTAGCAAAGAGTCCTTAACAGTTCTTCAAATGTCCTAAATAGATCTTTACTAATATGAGGTCTTAAAAAGTGTTAAACTATTTTACTTTAATAAAAATTTACACAATGATGTTAAAGCCATCCAAATATTGGTATTTATATCACAGGTTTGCTTGTAAATAAGTCTTAAATTGAATTTGCTTGTGGGCTGTAGGCAGCCTGGGATTAGCACCGTCTTCATTTCTGTGGAGTGTTTTTGTTTTGCTTTTCCAATATGTCACCTTCACCCATACCAAGCCCTTAAGTGCATGCAGACACAGTAAGAAACTAATTGTTGAACTTAGTGGGGCATTTATAAGCTAACAGAGAGATGTGGCTATTTCGCTCTGGGAGTATGTGCCAGTGAATAATATTACATAATCGGATGGCAAGAAATGTATCTTCAAATGAATACTAATAATGTCATTCATCTTCCTGATGTGTAAACTAGCAGTTTTTACTTTTTGCCATATTCATTTTATTCCAAGTGACCAAAAAAGCATTTAAAAAAAAAAAGAAATCCAACATCTGTGTAGATGTTTCAAAGCTTGGGATGCAGATATTTCTTCATATTCAGTCTTTTTGATTATGAGTTCTGTATCTGTTAGCATTTCCTCACTGACCTTTTACGTTGGTTCTGCATTTGATTTTTCTCTATTACTTTATTTCCTTCATGCCGACTAAACATAACATGAGCCCCAGTAAGGCAACAGGAGTGTGGAATCAATTAATGTTACTGTTACTACAATAACCTCTAAAAAAAAAAAAAGAAAAAAGAATGATCTCATATTTGGAGAGGCATTATGACTTAAAAGTTAATGTTTCAACTTCCTGAATTATGTCTTCTCACTATGAGTCATTGTAGCCCTGCAGCATTCTTTTTTAGTTCAAGATTTGGCTTTCAATCATAAAAAATGAAGTGGAGACCCAGAATGGATAGCTCAAGTAGAGCTATTTTGTACATTAGGTACGGTCAGCCAAACCGACATACCAACCAACATGCTGCTTTTGAGCCTGCCAGCTCCACACAGCTCTGCAATAGTTTACTGCCAGGCCTCGTTAGCACAGCTGTCAGAGCAACTGTGAATCCTTTCTTTGTCTCTCTGCAGTGTTTGGTGGGTCTCTGAACCTCACCTAAAAAGTGCACATTAGAATTAAAAATAAATAAAAAATAACAAAAAAAAAAGAGAGAAAAATTAACAGGGCACTTATGTGTTCCTGTAGTTCAGAATGTGCTGCATTCAAGGCTGCTGTGCTGCTTCCAAGTCTCTTTGTCACCATTACAACATTTTCTTCTCCTCTCCTGTTTATTTTCAGTTCTGCTTGCATGTGAGATTTTTATTGATGACTTTAATAGATGACGTCTGGAGCTATATTTTAATACAAGTGTGCTGCTGCCGGCAAGGTGGAAACAATGGAGAGTAGCCAAATGTTGTCAAAGAAATGAGGCGGATAGAAAATGTTTAGAGCAAACAGCAAGACTTCAATATCTGTGGACTTTCTGCCTCTCCTTCTTCTGCTTCTTCTTGCCCAGAATAATTGCGTCTTAATTACGCTCCAGTACAGCTAAGCATCTCCAATAGAAATGGCTAAATAAAGATCCCATGTTTCCTTTGATTAACTCTAATTTCCATGAGAAAAATCTTATTAATTGCAGCACTGTTTAGGTTAGTTATCTAATTTTGACCTTTGCCAAATCAAGAAAGGAGCCCGGGATCTCAAGCCAGCTTTTTTGGATAGGGTATAATTGTGGAGCTTCCGAAGTGAAGATCAGAAATACGGATCTGATTGGATGGGACGTTCTGATTGGATGGGAAGGTATCCAGTTTATTCGTTCTCATTTGTAACTTCTTTTTGGCAAACGCGTTCATCAAACTGTGGCAGTAGTGAGTTTAGTTTTTCTGACAAAATAACCACTCATCTTTCATTGTAATCTCCCATTGGGCTGCACACAATGTGGATTTTTAACTTGGCAAAAGATATATATAGAATTGGAGAAAATCTTTTTGTTATGAAGCAGCTGTGCTAAACACTGATCCACCATGTGCTGCATGTGGGAAAGAGCTCATATAAATAGTTCACCATGCAACGAATAATGAGACAGAACCCCATGAGAAACCTACAGTAATATAATTGTAGATACATGTATAATAGCGTAAACATTTTTATTTTTCCATTTGGCAAAACTAATCTGTGCGCTCACAAAGTGTCAGTTATATACTGCTTTAAAAACCCAATAAACAAAGACTCGTGTTTGCATGTTTGAAACAAAGCCTGACTGCTGTGAGCTTGAGTTTCTAAACTTTCACTTTTGAATGAGATGTCATCTGAGTCTAACTGTTGTGCCATGTAGATATCTTTGAAACCTCTAATCAACAGAAAATTCTGGCTAAAGTCTAGTCCATGTGATAGCCTCAAAACATAAATTTTCACCTTTTTTTTTTCTCAAACAAATTTTTCTGAACATAAAGGGACTTTTTTTTAAAGTGGCTGACCAAGTCTAGCTCACAACCGGTGCTTTTTGGGTAATGCTTAAAAGCTCCGCTTTAAAGTAAAACAAAAAAAGAAACAAGATGTTATGAACTTCTAAAATGCCACAATATAAATAAATAAATAAAAATATATGGGCAGTATTCCGGCCCTTTGGCCATGTGGGAACTAAACACCAAGCTTGCGTAGACATAGTAGTGCAAATGAGATGTACAGTAGCATTAGGCTATAAGGTGTGCTGTAGGTAAGAGGCTGTAACTTTGTCAAGTGGTGAACATACCAAGAACTGTAAAGGTGGAAAGCTCATCTTCTCAACCCGGTTGGGTTGAGCAGTGCTGCAAATTTTTAAGCAACTCTTTAAAAATTTTCCGTTGTAAATTCTTTGGCATGTGTGAGCTCTGTTTTATAGTTCAGTTAGTGTTTTCTTTTGGTGTTATTTTTATGCTGCTGAAGAAAACCTGTTCAGCTGTAGATGTATTTTTTTTTATTTGATACTGCCCGATTTCTCTGGATTACAAAGTATTTTGTTTATGTTTAGGAGGGGATTGTTTCACTGTAAATAAATAAATAAAAATTGTGTAAACACTTGATGTGAATCAGCACACACTGGTGAAAGAGATGGATGGAGTTCGGTCATGGTGACCATGTGGTCGTGGAGCCTCGGTGACAAATGCGACCAAACATCACCCAGACACACACAGTCAGCCAGTGTGTCTGTGTGCTTCTGGGCGGCAGACCCACTGGCTGATTGACTGACTGACAGTCTTGTCAGGGACCCAAGGATTGTTGCCACTAAAATGTTGAAATTTGAGGATTTTCATTGTTGTGTGAAAAGGAAGTCTCCCATTGACGCAGGAAACGGAACGGCTACTGTGTTCCAAAAATGCACGATTCCCAGGGCCTATTCCCCGAGTCCCCATCCCTGCTGGAGTCAAAACATATCCAGCTTTAGAAACCAGGGACACTGTATTTTTATTCTTATTCCTTTTTCTTGCCTCAGCGGTTCCAGGAAGTTAAGCAGGAGCTGCAGCTCTTCCTCAGGTCCTGGCTCGCATGTTATCCGGACCCTGACCTAATGTTTAGGTTAGCTGTGACGTCATGAGCTCTTCAGTGTGTGACACATGCAGAGGACAAACAGCTGGCAGCAGGGCAAGGGGGACTGCAGAGACATGAAGCAGACCTTCGGTGTATGTGTGTGTGTCTTCCTCTGTCTGTTGTCCTGTTAATGCAGTGATCTCCCGTATACATTCCCACATCTCAAAGCTTTTGGCTAAACCTGCATCTGGCCTCATATTCTGCTGGTCAAGACCGAGAGGCCAGTGATGTCCATACTGATTAGGCAATGGCATGTTTGAACAGTATGTTTTAGGAATACCTCAGTCTCTGCCTCGAGGCTTCTGTCTGTCAGAATGGACCCACATATTTATTTACAGAACCCCCCCACTTTGCTTCCCGCTCCCTCTGCTGTCAAGCTCTGCTAACAGCCAGTACCAGAACAACAGAGGGAGGACAGAGAAGTGGAGAAAAGGAGACTGAGAAGTGTACTGTCCTTTTTCGTCATCCTCTCCCATCTTAACTTCATTCTTTAGATGTCTGTTGTTGCATATTTAAGTTGCTTCACGAGTATGTATGAGAAGTTCTTCTAAACCCTCTCCACCTCTCTTCTACTCTGTCAATAAACCCACACTGCAGCTCTCACCACCCAGCTGCCCACTTCTTTATTTATACACTGGGGTAGCCCCACTGCTCTCTCTCCCTCCCTTTTCTCCTCTCATTCCTTCTTTTTAAATTCCCTCTCCCGCGTAAAGCTCTTCATGCTAAGTGATGAATACAAACATCAGAGAGTTCCTGCCCCCCACCCTCCCAGTCCAGTCATTTTTGGCATCTAGACCTCAAGCTCTACTTTCCCCAGTGTTATTTTTCAGACAGTTGAAACAATTTAAGATTCACATTACCTCCAGGTCGAAGGGCTCCAAGTGTCCCAAGACCACCACACTTTGCTGTTAATGGCTTTGGTTAGGTGAATTGATCCAGTACAGTCATTCACTGGGCTAAGGTCAGGTCCTGGTTGCGTGGGAACAAGCATAAGATTGGGGTGGGTGGCTTCAATAGCAGCATCTGTGGGTGGAGAACCAAGGCGGTTATCGCCCATCTACCACTGGGGTAGGGCTTGTTTATTGTTTTACCTTCGGTTCCTGAAATTGAAAATGTTCCCGTCTTTGGGTTTTGGTTACGCTGCAGTGTTGGGAACATGAAACCATTCTCACGTTTATTACCCCTGTATGCTTTAGGTTATGATGTGACAGGTTTGATTTTTGAGTATGCATTTTGTCTGTCACAGGCTTTTATGAATTGAGTTAATGAGTTTATTTTTGCAGCGATCCACCAGAAGCTGGAATCTGATGGCACAGAGAAGGTGGAGGGATCAATGACCCAGCGGCTAGAAAACATCCTCAACAGTAAGTGATCATTTTGAGAAAATGCTGTCACCTTGCTGTAGGACTGTATGTCAGCCAGAAATGTCTTCCAAAACATCTCATCTGCATTATTGGTGGATGTGACTGATATACTGACCTGTGCTCCCTTCTCACTCAGGGTTTTAATTTAGGAACAATAATTTAGAAATGGTAATTATACAGTGACACAGACTTTTGGTCATACTGCCAGGAATATTCTGCTTGAAAATACAAATTAAAACTTTCTAAATGTGAATGAATGTGTGAAGAGCCAGCCTAGCGTCAGCCTTCAGCATCCACACAGTCAGACCAAACACATGAACATCGTTTCAGCGTTCTTTTTAGTGAGCAGATACCTCAGCAGGGTGTGTGTGCCCACCCTTTCATATCATACATGATAATGGGACTCCTCTAATGGGGGGTGAGGGGTGGGGGCGCCAATGAGCCGGTCCTTTCCCCTTTTTCCTGTGTAAATAAACCTCCTAGCCGGACATAGCTTTCATCCCACCTCGAGGGCCTATAGCTCAGTGGGCCCAGGCTGTCGTTCACCCTCAAAAACCTAAGAAGCGCCAGTCAGACGATCATAAAATAGTCTTGTGAAATGTCAACTTCAACACAACTAAGATTGGTGAGGGAAAAATGTTAGATGTTCCTCTGTTTGGTCTTGTGCTGTTTTTCCTTCAGGGATTTTGTTTTGCGGGTGGGGTTTTGTTTTGATTAGAAGAACTCGGATTTTTTTTTTGAGGGCACATTCAAGGCCACCCACGAAGCAATTCAGCTGTACAAAGGTCCCACCAAACAGCCTAACTAAGAGATAGCCGTCACTTTCTCCTTAGCAGTTCAGTCTCTGCTCCTGCTCCTCTCTGTGTGTCAAATAACATCCAGAGCAGGAAGAAAACCAGAGACCAGCAATAAGAGGGAAAATGTGGTATCGGCATTTATTTATATAGTATCCCAAGTTCTCATTTTCTCCAGTCTCGTTCACTCTCTCTCTCATTCTTTCTCACTTTGTCCTTCTCGTAGGAGCAAGCAATACTGCGGATACTCTCTTCCAGGAGGTCTTGGGCCGGAAAGACAAAGCTGACTCCACACGCAACGCACTCAACGTCCTGCAGCGTTTCAAGTTTCTCTTCAACCTGCCACTCAACATTGAGCGCAATATCCAGAAGGTACTTAGAAAACACGTGTACTAAATAACAGCTGAAACAACAGCACAATTACAAAATACAGGATAAATACAGCATCCCCTTTGCTTCCATACAGCCCACTAGATCAGCCTAAAGCACGGGTGTCAAACTGAGTTTGACAGAGGGAACACTGGAAAATGAACATCACTTCAAGAGGCAGAGATGTATAGTTTATCAACATGCTTTCATTTAAATGCACATTCCACAACTTGATCTACATAAAGGCTCCAGCGAGTCAACCACAAAAGTTGCTGAGCCATCATACCTCTGAGCCAAGCAAAATAACACATTCTACCAAACAGCCAAGCCACAACAGGCAGTCTCACAAGCCTGAATATGACAGCTGCAAGTATGGGGCATTCAAGACAACAAAATAAATCCTACTGCGACAGCCAAAAAACAAATCTTTGTTCTTATGTTCCTACACATTAAAAATGTAAAGATTTGCTGCCTTGCTCCTACAGCAAAAAAACTAACTTCACATAATAACTGAATAACCTTTTGCAGTTGTCAAAGTTGCCGGCCCATCTTAGGTATGCACACGGTGTCCTTTTGGTGGCAGTGTGTGACACACTGAGTGAGAGGGGTCTGTCAGGTCTAAGCCAACATTTTTCAATGATGGTTTCAGGCGTTAACGGGCACGTTTTAACCTAAACCACAAGCCTTTCGTAAACAACCAAGTAGTCTTCAGTTCCTAAACCTAGCTAGTGAGTGAAAGAGAAAGTAAAAAGCAAATGAGGACAAAATGAAACAGCTTAACAAGTGCAGATACACGGGTCTGAACAGGATGTGAACCATAATTCTCTGGATGATAACTCACCTTTCTTCAGATCGTCTCCCCTCAGCATCAGCTTTTCTTTTTTCTACCATTCTTTGCAGGCTAGCTTGTGAGCTTGCAGGTGCAGTGAAAGCTTGTCTCATTCATTATTTTGGTGTGCACGATACACGAGTCATTGTGCAGACCACACCTACAACTAGGTGGGCCAGAATTGATTGAGAGCCTAAAGTGATACGCAGGCTGGATTAAAATTACAAAAAGGGTGGATTTTGACTGGGATCCTTGAATTTGACGTTTGCTTTGAATTGTGAATGAGATTGAAATTTATTTAATGGTCTGTACCTGAGAACTTGGAATAGTGGTTATTTGTGAGAGCATTCTTTTAATCCTGCTTCAGGTAATGTAGCTATCAGAAGATAACAGGGTAGGACAGTCCTGTGGCTTACGATTGTTTCATTGATAATGTAGATGTGCTAATTTGATTCTTCCAAAAAGTCTGGGGAAATGTCTGCAATCACCTTACTCCAAACATTAAAATATAAGGTTGGCAGCACATAAGTCTATAAATATTTAGAGTAAAACTATGGCTCTTCTTAACAATTGTAGCCACATAATAGCACAAGGTACACAATATTTTTTTTTTCTTTGCTGCCTGGGATTCAGGTTTTCTTAATTAAAGCAGTTTTTAAAATGTATTAATTTTAGTTCTTTTGGTTATTTTTCTTAGATTATATAGGTGTCTAAACCCACTTTAAGAACTCTCCACATGTACACAAGCTACAATATTTTGTGTAGTATATTTAAGCCACAGCTTAAATTAATGTCTACCAGAAGGTGGCGTTAGAGAGGCTTAAACACACAGTGTGTCTCATGAGATGAGTTTACACAAAAAAAAAAACCTGTACATTATCAGATGAACTTGTTTTCTTTCCAGGGAGATTACGATGTGGTCATCAATGACTATGAGAAAGCCAAATCTCTCTTTGGCAATACTGAGGTCCCTGTTTTCAAAAAAGGTAAATTATTGTAGCCTCAACAAATGCATGGAATTCACAGCTTTATCAAAACTGGCTGTTATTCTGATTATTATTATTTTGACTCTACTTTACTCCAGTGTATGCTGAGGTTGAGACAAGGATTGGAGCTCTGAGGAGTCTGTTGCTGGAGAAACTGCTGCAGACACCATCAACGCTTCACGACCAGAAAAGATACATCAGGTCTCTTTACAATTCTTTAACCCCGCTCAAGGTTGAATCTTTACATGTATCCTCTGTGAACATCCAGCAGAAAGTCATGACGCTTCCCTCCACTCCCTTTGGCTTCTTTGATGTGTGCTTGTGTCATCGTTTACCAGAATTTCAACCTCCATCCCCATTTTTTTCCCTCTCACTTTCCTCAGTTCACCAATCATATTTCTGTTGTCTGGCTCTCTTGTTTCTACTTCTATTTTTCTCTCTCCAGACTTTCTTTTCCTTCTTTTCCACTTCATCCATCTGTCCATTCATACTTGTGGTCTGTGCCTATTTATTATTGTGAAGACCAACCTGTCAGGATCACAGAGACCAGCTCTCAACCACATGGCAACATCTTTCATCCTGGTACATTAGGCACAGCTCTGAACGCCCACTCAGCTCCTGTTTACTCTCCACGTAGATGGTGTGTGTGTGTGTGTGCGTGTGTGTGTGTGTGTGTGTGTGTGCGCGCGCGTGCGTGTGTGCTTGTTTTGTTCATGTTTCTCAAACTTTTGAAAGATGCCACCTAATGAGAAACAAATGAACAGCTGGTTTTTAGACTGACAGCTTAGGGAGTGGATCATCTGACGACTTCTTTAAGGTTACTGAGTGATGTTCTGGGACTAGAAAGGAGGGTCGATAATCAACCCCCCCCCCCCCTTTTTTTTTTTTTTTCCTCACCTTTTGGGGTTTTCCGGGCCCCTCTTTTTAAAAAAAATTTTTATTTTATACCTTTTCCCTTTTTAAAA
>VUQK01010302.1:0-15502 GCA_015106715.1 Bujurquina vittata | reverse complement strand
CATATGTTCTGAACTTTATTCAATGTATAAGCGCTCAGCTATTTACCTTATACCCCCCCCCCCATGCTATTTTCTTCCCACTGTATGTCACGATCCCCTTGTGAAAAAGAATTTCAATAGCCCTTAGCATTAAGCCACTAAGTGCAGTATTGACAATATCTGTATAAATGCCAGTATCTATAAAATCCTAACTAGACCCATCCTTAGTACTGATAAGACTGCAGCTGCGCTGTTAAAGACTGAATGGATCACTGTAAAAATTAAACAGCCAGCTGTAGCAGTGATCATTCATTGTCTGCACTAACCAAGATAAGAGGAAGATAAAGTGCAAATGATGTTACAGCTGATGATAAATACAGAGAAATATGTTTACACATGTTTGAGCTCACTGTAGGACATTTTAAGGGTTATTCAGTGCTGAAAAGCTGTTTGGTCTTAGGTGTCTTTCCATGCAACATATCATATCGCAAATGCATACTGTGTAGGCCAGTGTACTGTAAGCTGTAATGCAGCAGCATGCTATTGAAATACTGGTCAAAGATCACGTAACATACTTTCCATCTGAGTGAACTCGTGCTGAAAAGAGCTAAAATGATGAAAGGATGCAGAGAAACCATCACACAAATGATCTGAACCAGAGATCAAACAAGTGCTGCACCATGTCATTTCCTCAATCAAAGTTAGGAACAAATCCAAATATTTTCTTCTTTTGAGAAGGCATGAATAGAGAGTGTAATTCAGGGTTGAGAGAATGTGAATAGCCTACCATAGGTCACTCCAGTTAAAGCGTACGTAAGGATATCAGAAAAACCATGAAACAGTGCTCAAAGGCAAAATGAGAAAAACTGATATGAAAGTAAAGGGGGGGGGGCACATTCAAGGTCACCCTCGCTCTTTTTTCCCCCCAGGGCAGCAAAACATTTCAGTGAACAGTGTTGCAGCACATTCATAGCTCAAACCAATTTTACCAGAGGAATCAATATGGCTGAAATATTGGGCTTTTATGAGTTGCTACATTCAGCTGGCGGCCGTGTGAGTGGAGTAATGTGTTCAGCTAGATTAGATTTAAACAGCCCAGGCAATGAGAAGGGGTGAAACGAATTCAAAAGGGAAGAACAAAGAGAGCACAAACACCATGATTATTATAATTATTAGTGTTATTATTGATTGTTACATCAATACTTGGACCTCGTGCATAACATTTGGTGGCATAATGCACCAACGAGTATTTATAATGTATTTATTTGTTAATGTGACTGCATTGTGAATTGCCATTACATGATTTTAAAGGTGCTTGTCTGGTGTGTTTGCCTGTAAGCAAAACACAGTTTTTCTCTTTATATTCGATGTTATAATTTGGTTAAGTAGTCTTCATGAATAGCTCTTTGGGCTTCTAGAAGGACATTCAAAGCTCTCTGGATGCTGGTTGCCTTTAATTCCATTCTCTGTAAACATGACCCCACAAATGCTTCAGGAATGTCGCAGTCCGGGCTCTGGGGAGGCCAAATCCACGACTGATAGTGTTCCATTGTGTCATCTTTCAGAAAGCTTGGAACTTTAAAAAACATTATAATAAAGTCACTGGAAAGCAAAATATAAACAAATTGGGATGGTTCAAGACTTTTGCACAGTACAGTGTGCTAATGTGAATTGTCCTTTTTTTAAATAAACAAAAAACTTAAGCATATTGTTGCGAGGAATGAGCTTTAAGCTTACATTTTTGAGGAACAGTCTATGATCTTACATTAATCATCAGTGTGCTTTCCCAATCAATATATATATATGTAAATCTAATGAGCACTCACAGATAACCCATAAATACACCAACATATACTTAACACAGAGCGGTGCAGGTGGGTCTCGTGGTTTCTGACAGCAGCCACTGTAAAATCTCAAAGGTTCAGAGGTGTAGAAAAGTACATCATGTCAGCCATTCTACCACAGAGCCATGGCTCAACCAATCCCTGAAAAGAGCACCCGAGAAAGCCATTACACAGCCACAGTGCCAAGGAAAAGGGTGAGCCACTGGGGCCCCCTGGCAGTGCTACAGTCATTAATGCCCTCAATTTGAGTTAATGGCTTTCTCAATCCCAGCCCTCAATTCCATTCGTCCCCACGCCAAACTGTATTTCGTCTCCTCTCGCTGCCTGTAATTAATCCATTCATCTCTAAAAGATCCGATCAATGCTGTCTGGAATGCCATGCCAGGGGAATAGCACAGGAAAACCATGTAGACCCTGGTTCGGTCAAAGCTGTAACTAGGCTGAAAGAAATTATTGATAAAACACTAATTTGGTGAACTGCAACGGCACGTATTAGCCCATATACTATGTAACATCAATAACATATAACACAGAAATAAGTTTAGCAGAAAAACAATATCAGTCGGAGTTCCAGCAGTGAGCTATTACAAAACTCAACAGGATCATACAGTGAGCATTACTACTGGAGATGATTTTTCACTTCCAGTCCCAGCATATTACTTTCCCCAGCTAAATGCCACGCACGGTGTATATATATATAAAAAAAATCCATTTCCAATTTATGTATTTTAAGGGGAAGAGATGTTGTGCCTGGGGAGTATTTTATATGAAACCAGTTCCAGTCACTGTCACATCTACCGTGATGTTTTGTGAAAGAAAGATTTGTAAGTACATGTTTGGGTTGTACCCGATTCGTTTTGGAGAAAAATGAAAATGTACAACATGTTGCAAGAATGTGTGTGTATTTATGTGTGTATATCAAGGTGAGTGTATGTTTATCATCATTCACAAAAGCTAGCTGGCAATCAGGCACCACTGGCCCTCCCACTGACCCCACCACTAAATCCCCCTTCCTTGGTCTGGCCTGGGATCAATAAGTAATTTTTTGGAGCTGATTAGTTTGCAGCAGGAAGGTGGTCACTGTCTGATCTATCCTAAGGATATAATCAAGCACTAAAAAGTGGCATTATTGCTGTTGTAATGTGAGCAGGGTGGATGTAATGGCATGATGGGATACATGCTTTTTTTGGAGACGGAGATTACGGACTGTGATGCAGAAAAAGGGCAGGTCTCGTCCTGTGAACATGACGGGGAGAGTGTTCACCATCAAGACAGAAGCACTTGGTCATTATGAAGATAAAAACTTCTACTGTAGATGCTTTCTGTGATTTAAAAAAAAAAAAAGAACACAAACGAGTGCTTTTGACCATCGTTGAAAGTGAAAATCAGTCAGACTGTTGCTTTGAATTGCAAAGACTAAAAAGCATTAAAGTGAGTGCATATTTACAAAAAAGTTATTTAGTGCCCAGAACACTCCACAAAGAGACGGAAATAAAGGTGCCATTTTCATCCCAGATAAAGCAAATATAGGGACATGCAACAAATAATCTGTTATCATAAATGGGATTCACAGCATAAATAAGCAAATGTTTACATTTACAGTATGTAGATGATCTCAATCACAATTTGAAGTTGCACACAGGTTTTCATGCAGATCCTTGCGTGCAGACTGCTCTGCTTTGGTGACCTACTTCAAACAAATTCAACAATGCAGCCTTGAGACAAACATCAGTAAAAGAATAAAAATATATCCTTCCATTTGTACTGTTCTGCAGCAATACAAAAAGAATTAATCCAGAGGAGAAATTATTCCCCATTTATAGCATGGCAAAATTACAGTAACACAAATAACTGGCTATACAGCAGTTCTTTAGAGAACTGCTATGTAAATAAAAACAGTACTGATGCACTAATTTAGATATTTTTCTTATCAATTATTTTGATAACAAAAAAATAATAATTTGAGGGAAATTCTTTAGTGATGATTATTGATCCTGCACAAATAAATAAAAATAAAGGTAATTTAATTGTGAAAATAAAGAAAGTGGAATTATTGTATGTAACTGGAGGAGGAAAAACCTCCTGCAATTCTCAGTGAAGCTTTTTGTCAATATTAGTTTACTGGAGGAAGCCATCAGAAGATGCTACACTGTGGTCATGAAGGTATGGACATGGTCAGCAACAATACTCGGGTAGGCTGTGACATTTAAATGTTGCTCAGCTGGTATGAAGAGTTCCAAAGTCTGCCAAAAAAAAAGTAAAAAAATACACCATTACACCTCCACCATGAAGCACTGACAGCAGGCAGGTTGGAGCCATGCTTTCATGTTGTTGAATGCTGCAGCGGAAATAGGCACCAGCCATTGTTTTTCCAGTTTTCTGTTGTCCAACATTAGTGAACTTGTGCAAACTCTAGCTTCAGTTTGCTGTTCTTAGCTGAAAGGAGTGACACCAGTTATCTTGTACTGTTGTAAACCTGCTGCTCAGCTTCAGGGTTTCATGTGCTGTGCATTTCGAGGTGCTCTTCTGCATACCTCGGTCATAATGACTGGTTTTTGGAATTAATGTTGCCTTCCTCTCAGTTCGAAACTGTCTGGCCATTCTCCTTTGACCTCTGGCATCAACAAGGCATTGTTTGCCCAGAGAACTGCAGTTTACTGGATATTTTCTCTTTTTTGGATCATCCTCTAAACCCTAGAGATGGCTGTGCAGGGAAATCCCAGCAGAAGAACACTGTGTCGTTCAGCCCAAAGGGTAAAAAATGACAAAAATGAGGCACCACAGACTCAACACATCTTCAGGAAGGGTGCATTAATTTTAAGGACAGAACAGGGGAAAAGCTGACACTAGGCATTGCTGTAAAGAACCACAGAGTTCTTTCAGATTGTGGTCAAAGAGGACTCCTGGGCATTTGTCATCTTGCACTATTTCCATCCCCAGCAGACAGAGAATTTCTTGAAGTCTATCAATAGCTTTCCTGTTTTGCTGATGATGAGCTGCAGATGGTTCATTTCACTCAAGTCCACAAACTGTCCACCACCCTCTGGTACACTGACACATCCTCCCATCTGATGCATCTAAGAGCTGCTGACTCATCACAGAATTTCTGTGGGTGACACATCTGTGTCATACTCAAAGTCTAAAGTATACAGGATAAAGAGAAAAGGGGACATGACAGTTTCTTGCGGTACTCTGTGCTACTCCTGACCATGTCTGACACACAGTCCTGATGGTGCACATAATGAGGAAGACTGGTAAGGTAGCACAGCAGCATCAGTCTGCAGGGCAATCATCTTCGTCCTCACTGGTGCAGGCTAAAACTTGTTAAAAGGTGGTAAAGAAATCAAATCAAATCATTCTGACAGCAGCCACTGGCCTGCCTGGTGAGTAGGCACGATGGAGTTGGTTTATAATGGTACTGTCAACACCTCCATCTAGTTGGCAGGCTAATTGGAGAATGGCCAATGAAAGCTGCCTTGAAGGACAATCCACGACCTTTAAAAACCCAATGTGTGAGTTTAACGCTAATGACAAGCAGCCACTGATGGCACTGGCACCAGACTAGAACCAGGAAGGAGGTCCTCCACTGTACATGGCTTCACTGGGATATCCATCAGCTACAACAGGTGTTGGAGGTGCAACACACATATGAAGAGCACCTTGGGAAGAAGCCTTTGGGAGCAGCAGCATTTGCTCGGTGAAGCTTTCTCAGCTCCGTATGCACCCAGAAGCAGTCAGCACATTGGAGGTGTTGTTGGGAGGATGCATGTCAAATTTGTTGAAGAAACGGTTTAGCTTATTGGCTCTGTCGATGTTCTCATCTCCCATTTGACTGATGGGCCTCGTAACCATTGTTGGTCCTCATGTCTCTCCAGAGATCCCCGGTGTCATTCTGTAACAGCCTCTATAGTGTTTATTTTTTCCTTGCATTCAATCATTCTTATGCTTATTGTTATTATTACTAGACAAGCACTGCACTTAAGAAGGGGCATATTCAAATATCCAAACACTTTAAAACACACTGAGCTCTAGTTAATATAATATTCACAAGCCTGGTAAACAAAGGCTGACTTCACCTCCTGTTAGTCTACATTTAGATTAAATATGTTTTGGACATGTTCTCTACGACAAACTGCATCCTATTCAAGTTGTTATTTTTGGCACCATTTCTTTTTCTTTTCTTTTAGCGTGCCTCATCTGCAGCCCCATCCTGTCCTCACAGCGTGCCATCTTTCCTGCACACTGGCTTTGACAAAGCATGTCAACGCCACGGGCTTTCAGATCTGTACTATTCATCACTGGAATGCTAAACAATCATCTCTCAAATGCAATTTAAGTCTATTCCTTAAAATACATTATATTGCATAATACATATCCAGCTGCCTTGGCCCCTTTTTATTTTTCAAAGTGCTTTTCAGCTTTGCTTGGGGAAAAGAAAATGATGGGAAAAAAAACAGGCATCAGTACTCTGCTGTCTTCATTGTATGTTAGAGGATGATTCAGCATCACCAGAACATGCTTTAGTAATGCTACTAAAATTTGAGTGTAGAGATTGATTATCCAAGACATACAGAAACAAAGAATGAACAAAAGACAAATACAAACAACAAAAAACAAAAGTGGGTTAAGCCATTTCTGAAAATAAGATGCCATTCAGAACAGCAAAAAAATCTGTGGTTGGTATCTTTAATTTGCTGTAAATGCAGTAAAAGAAAATATTAAAGTATTTTTTCTACAAACCACCATACTCTAAAGAAAGATACTTAGCTGTACTTGCAATTCTAGGCAGAGCTGCAACCCACATAAATACCCCTTTAAAAGGCCAGCGAATCTCCTCTAATGAGTGCCGTGAAATCTGTGTGGCGTGATCTCTTAGTCGCATTTCTCTTCTATAAAACAGCAACACAGCATTACTAAAAGAAACCAGGAAAACCTTCTTACTCAGAGGCTGGATGCACACATATATTCTGTGGATGTTAAAGTTCAGCACTGAAAATCTCTCCCCAAGATTCAAGTATTGAACTTTCAGTGACTGGGAGTGCAATATATTCTTCCTGTTCGGTGTTGACAAAATGTTGAGCTTTTCTCCCAGGGGTTCCATGACTTCAGTCATAAATCTACTGTGTGTGTGTGTGTGTGTGTGTGCGCAGAATGACCAAGGTGGTTGCTATGCTTCTCACATTTAAACTTAAATGTTGGGACACCAGAAATGATTTACAATCAACGACATCCGAGGAACAACTTTAAAACTTTCCCGGCAGCCCCTCTCTCTCACACTGAAACACTGAAAAACATCAGCAGAAGTAGAAATCTATTAAAAACAAAATGCTGACAGCTTCAAATGTTTAAAACCATTTTAACCCAGTTATGTCTGCTTTGTGAGTTCAAAAATATCCCTTTTAGTTATTTAGTAACAGCAGAGTGTTAGAACAATTAAAAAAAAACCAAAGCGAGCAGAAATAGAAAGCAGCTGGCAACATATGCCCTCTACTGGATCCTTACAGTAAGGATGCTACAGAGCAGATCACATTTGAACAATCAGAAGAAATTACTTCATTTTATTATCCCTGTACAAGTTTGTAATCAGGTTTCACTGCATTCTGGGGTTTGTGTGCCTGCACAAAATCCCTACACCGAGGGAAAAATGACCGCAGGTGAGAAAACACAAATAAAACGGAAGCAAACAATAGAGCCAGAAAGCCCCCCCCCCACTTACACTGCAACTGTTCACTGAATGAAGACAAACAACCAGCCACAATTTTTGACAAAGCAATCCCACTTGATCAACCTCAAAAACAAAGGTAAGAATCAGTGTTTCCCTGAGAAGAACGGCCAAGATCTGTTTACGCCACACAAAAAAGTCCAAATGAATCAATAGAGTGAAATCAATATTCAATGCATTTTTAATTGTGCACGTGTTCATATTGCTATACACTACATAAGGTCACAGACCTTAGAAAAAGTGGTGCAATTTTAATGTCTTGTGATTGTTAACTGCCATGATATCCATGAAAGATTCATTCCCTTTGAAAATGTATCATATGTAATTACATCCTTCTATTCATTTTACCACCTTCATATCGGACTTCCTGTCTCTATTGTTTGCTGCATATATATATATATATATATATATATATATATATATACACACACATACACTTGTCCCACAAATGTAGTAATGTATGTTATATCAAATGAGCATTTCTTCTCTGTAGGCTGCGTTTTCAATCAGTGCGAGCCGGCGGCTTTTTGCAGATGATAAAAGAAGGCTTTTTCAGCTGCAAGTATATTAGTAGGCTGAGACCTTTTCACTCAAATATTTCACACGTTCTCCTTGAACACTGCTGGTAAATTCTCCACACGAGCAACAAAGCTTGCAACGAATTACGAGACAACAGTTACACACTTATTCAGAGTTGCAGCGTTGCTGCTGGCCATATACTCGGAGCTGTAAAAGAGGTGTGGTGGGAATGCATTACACCAGCATTACCTGACCACTGTAACACTTGCCCAATGGAGCACACAAAACCATCTCCTCCACTGTTTAATTTATCCAGTGTCAAAGGACAGCCCCCGAGAGACCAAGAACGCAGGTTGTTTTATGTGGTTAAATCACAAGACCACCACTGCGTGCGCATGCACACACATACGCACACTCAGGAAAACACATATATTTACAATACTAGCAAAACAAAATACACAAACAACAGGATGGTGTGAAAAAGGAAAACCTTTTTTTTTAACCATCCATCACAAATAATTGCAATCTAGTATGTATCAGTGAGATGAGTCTGAAAGGAAGCACTTCCTCCTGCTCACCTAGCCACCACAGTAAATAGGCCACTGGTAAGGGACAGTCTGTTCTTCTTTGAAGTGAGAAGATGGTCTGAAATGCACTACAGCAGGTTCGATTTTACAAGAGGGATCCAAATCAAAGCAATTAGACTGTAATGTGCTCCATAAACCTGAAAGAGGGACCACTGAGGGGCGAAATGGCAGAAATATATGTATATGGCCATAGCATTAAAGGGAATTCAAGCTATATTAAAGAGAAAATGAAATTACAAGACCATAGCTCTGAGACTATGCCTTATACTTCTGTGCAATAACAGCATGTAAAAAAACACACACACACATGCGCACACACACACACAAAATGCACTCAGACTTCACCCCTTACCCTGTTGTTCCATGATAGAAACCACAGGGGGTCTAAATGTGACAAAAAGGATTTCAAACAATCCATACTGCCATTTAAGGAGGTTAATTGCTTGGTCTGGTGCCAAACAGATTCAGTGAAGGCTGAGTCTGAGCACATACTAGAAGAAATTGTTTCAATACTACTTCTAAGAGTGAAGAAGCACCGCTAGTTAGCATGCAGGCGCTTACATTTGCACACTACTTAACAGGAAAACGATACAGTAAAGAGGTCGCTGCACCAAAGCGCTGCTATGAAGTGCAGCCATATAAAAGATCAGTTACTGATAACTCAGTTACTGATACTTGAGTAGTACTGCTCTCTAGGAAAAATGTGTTGCGTGGTGGAGCACAGCTGTAATTTTCAATAAGCACTGAGTGATAGCCAAAAAGAGTTTGTTTCCTTTCTGTACTCCAGCTAGTCCAAAGCCTGCATGTAGCTATAAACAAGACTTATCTACAAATAATAGGGTCAGCCAAAGGCAATCAAAGCTCTCACTGCAAAGCCAAACTCCCCGGAGACAGTAAAATCAGAAACAGCTACAACATGTTAGAAAAAAAAAACATGTACTTATCTTCTATCATGCAACAAAGACGAATGCCAAGTGCAGTATGTTTTATACACAACCTGCAGTTTTGTTATACATGTTGCTGTGATGATGAGACTGTAAAATTGCAACTCTTCGACTTTAACAACTGTACACACACGCACATCCTCAACCCTGTGTAACCTCACCTAAAGTTACTACAGTAGCTAGATATGCAGCAAAACTCTTTCACAGAGGTATTACATTTCCCCTAACCTAATCGCTTGCCCACACAATAAGAACCATAACAGATAGGGGCCACATCTCTTCCATGCCCCCATTCTGGACTGGACCTTATCTGCAGGGAAACACATTTCAGCCAGGCCTGTCGTCATGCAGGAGAACGGCCTGCTGACGGTGGGCTCTTAGGGCTTAACCTGGGCTTACTGCACCTCTTCTTCCATAGTAGATACTCCCCATCTCTCCCAGCCCCCTACTCAGCACAAGCTGTAGCTCCTGCACCAGTCCCCTGCACTAGGCAAGACACTAGCTCTGCACAAAGAGGTATTTACAGAGTCTGTCAAGTTATTAAACTTTAATCCCACTAAGAAGAGCATATTCTGACAATGAATTATAGATGACACAGGTTAGACTCTCTTATATGACCTCCATTCCACCAAACCCACCATGGTGGGTTTTAATAAACTGTATTATCAACTTACTGTGGATGATGCCTTGCACCTAGCTGGAGTTTCAAAGATATAAAAATAGGGAAGAGGCATGTGGGGAAAATCTAATCCTGATGTGAATTACAGCTGTAGGGGGGTCAGGCTCTAGCTGAATCTATGCGCACAATAAGGCAATGTTTATCGGGCTGAAACCTGCAGCAATTATGAAGAGGCTGCCGTTAATTCAGTCACAGGAACTCGTCAGTGACCTCACTGCATTTTATTTGTTTGGTCTCCGGGGAGCTTAACATCAGCTCTCCCATCTGTCAAGAATTGGCAAAAGACAGTAAATGAGTTTTAAAATTCAGCAGAGACCAATTGTCCTTCCTTGAAATTATTTTATCATCCCCCATCCCTACTCCCTCCTTCTGAGATGACACAAACAGGCTGTCATCCTGAAAACACTGCTCTGTGACTCGTTTTAAAAAGGTTACTTAAAGACAGCATTTGTTTGGGAATGTAGCCAATTAAAAAAAAATTGTAATATAATACACTTGTTTACCCCCAATTAGCTACCTGTGGATTTTTGTGTCAGGAAATGACTAAGAGATAAAAGTGTCCTATTCTTTCTATTCGTTGCATCGGCAGAAGAAAATTCATTCACCTGACACAGGTGAAAAGGTACAGTCTTGTCTATTACAGGGCTAAAACAGTTATATCGCTAATTAACCTACAAGCACTTCCTTGGATTGTAGGGGGAAACCGGAGCACTTGGATAAAATCCAGGCAAGTAAGGGGAGAATATCAAAATTCCACACAGAATGGCTCCCGCCAGTGTGGAGGGTCAAACCAGGAGCCTTCCTACAGCGGGAATAACCACCGCCATCAAGAGAGAATGATTTGGTTATTGTGAGTAAGTCAGTAAGTTTTAGAGAAGGTGAGATCACCCTAAAATAAGACCAATCTTAAATATTCTATAGGAGTTGTAAGGTTCATATGTTTCTGTCCATAACCAAACATTTAATAACTAAACTGTATTTAGTTATCACATTTAAAAGTACTAAATGTCAGCATGTTTGCTGTGTGACCTGGAGCCAGGGTGGCTTCCTGCATCACACGGCTGTTTCCATGTACTCAAAACCGGGGGCCTCTCATTACACACTGGAATCCTGCTTCTAAATGGTAGGGCATCACTGTTTGACTCCCTCATTCTGGAGTAATGGGATGCAGGGTCATCATTATCAAGTACACAGGGCCTGCATCATGGAAGCTTTTACAGTCTTCAAACAGCTGCTTTTTACCCCTCAAAACCGCACTCCACTCCCAGCCCCTTTTTGCCACTCCACACTGCTAATCCCAAACCAGTGTGGAGACTTATATTTATGTGAGTACACATCTTACAGTTGTGGTCCTGCTGGGTGGAAGACAGGTTGTGAAACCCTTCATGCTACTTCTGACTGAACCATCTATCCATAGAGTGAATCGTCCTCGGCAGTAACGGATGAATGGTCGCTCATGGTTCTTCACAACCCCCACTGCTTCATTGACTCAATTTACAGAAAAAGCAATAAAATGGAAAGAGGTGCAAAGGCTGTAAAAGAGTATAAAAAGAAGATGATACGCATGTTTGTCTCTTCAGGGTGCTTTAGGTTCAACAAAAAAGATAAACAGTGCTGGATAGGCACATATGGCACATTGCTGTAGAGACTTTGGAGAACCAGTAGTAGCTGTCAGCTTCAGACCCGACTATCAGCATGATGGAGACACAACAATGTGGAAGCAAACAGAGTAATTACCTAGTCAGAGAATGGAATTGTGTTTGCAGGTAAATGGCAGGTGGTTATGATAAGTGTTGAGGCTATTGCGCCAGCAGGACTCGCCAAACCTAGTTAAAGGTTGGAGTCACGCAGGAAAGAAGATTACTGGAACTCTGTCTTAAGGGCTCCCCGTGTATGGGCCCCATGTAATAAAAAGCTTGATAGCTGCCATTATCTTTGCTGTAGTGCATTTAGAGGCAAAATCCACCTTAAGAAGTCTCCCCTCCTGTCGAAAAAGGGAGGAATTTCTAAATCATGTAAAAAAAAAAAAGTCTCAATTTTCTCATCACAGCGGTGGAGTTACACGGGAGTTATTACTGTACAATTTCCATTTAAATGAGGTGCACAGAACACGGCTGGAGCACAAACTTGCCTGGGCATTGACAGTGTCATGCAACAAAACATTAACAAAGCCAAACCTTCTGAAACACTACAGTGAGATGGAAATAAAATAGACTCTAATGATGTGATAAATACAAAGCCTAGTTTTTCACATTAATATCATCTTTCCAAGAAGAGCCAGAGTATAATCCTTCTTTAATGCTAAGCACTGCCAGTGTTGCAGAAGGGTTGTGAACAGCCCTGCTCGGGACACGCTGCACGTGAGGCCAGGGCAGCGGGGCCACTACAATTGGTTGTGATCTAAACCCCAAGGGGCCAAACCAGTGCGTGATCCTGAGGTCAGCCAGGCTCTGCTCTCTGCTTTCTTTTCTCTGCTGTGCTCCTTTCATCCAGCTGTCTCAAATAGTCATTACAGGGGTTCCTCTTTCCCTTAGGTGGAAGCAGGCTCTATGTGGCCCTGGGCTGTATACACTCCAGTGACACAATCACTGCTGTGGCAAACTAGGAAGGCGGGCAAACCCACACCGGATTAGGTGGAATTGACTTGGGCAATGCAGG
Organism: Bujurquina vittata; assembly: GCA_015106715.1. Classification (NCBI taxonomy): domain Eukaryota; kingdom Metazoa; phylum Chordata; class Actinopteri; order Cichliformes; family Cichlidae; genus Bujurquina; species Bujurquina vittata. The sequence continues at coordinate 2,570 of VUQK01010302.1, read as the reverse complement.
AAAGTGGCTTATATCTAAGTACAGGATTGGAGAGGAATCCTGTACTTAGATATAAGCTTGACTTTAACATAAACAGCTTCTTGTCCATACAAAAGAAATTGTATGCACAACAAAGCAAAAAACATGGAGGTAATTACATTAATTATATGTAACAAAGTGATAGCATATTGCTCACTGAGCACATGCAATAATTTCAGGTTTGACGCAGCTTTAGAGAAGACTACTTTTAAATTGTGCTGTGAATAAACTGTGCAAAGGTAGGCATTTAAATGTTATAGTTAATCAGTCACGAAAAACACTGACATGAATACAAATGCATTTACATGCTGACAGCAGAGTAAGATTAGCTTTGGGATGCATGGCAGGATATATGCAACAGCAGCGATCTCCTTCTGAGCTCACAGCACCACTTTCGCCACATAGATTTATCACGGATCGTCACTGCACAGTGTAATTGATGCTTTAAATTTACAAAGACTCACAAAGGAATTTACAAGGTTGAGCATACTAACACAATAAAGGAGCGCTCTGGATTCATGAAGCTGTCACTCTGTTACAAATCTAATGACTATTAAAGTTGAAAACGAGGGCTCCCATTTCGCTGCTTTCAGCAGAATGGTCTGATGGAAGAGATTGGAAAGTGAACGAGGAGAAGTGATAGAAAGGGCAGCGAGAAGACCAAACGGACATAATGTTAGATCAGAGAGAAAGATTCTAGACATTATATAAGTTATTTATCTCATTATTCATTAGCTGCTCCTCACACGTATCGTCGGCGAGATGTGGACAATGTCTGTCTTTGTCAATATTCTCTATCAGAAGGCAATAAGGTCGTGTTAGTCCAACTGCCCAGAGCTGGCCTCTGCTCTAATATTAAAACCTGTGGGGGTCTCATATGAGCCCAGGGTCCAACAAGCAAGTGAGCATACACCACGGACCGGAGCGCATTGCTTAGCCACATTACCCAGCACCCACCAACCCAAATTTCATTACTAGCTCATTACTGAATGCAGCTCAGCCATGGGAGAACCACGCTGAATCATAAAACGCTAATTTAGCTCCAGGACCAGATTTTCCTCTATATTGGCCGGGGCTGAACTGTACAAAATGAATATCTGGTAATCCTGGCAAGTCAACATCTATTCTGTCAATCACTCTGACACGTACCGTCTTTCCATTTAGCTGTTATACACAGAGTGAAACGGACATTGTATCTAATTATGAAGTGTGTTCTGCATGTATTGATGCTCATGAGTGTTTTGGACCAGGACACGAAAGGAGAACTTGTTTTTGAGTATTTTTAAATATGCAAGTCTAAAATTATTAATTTCTTGTTAACAATACTGCAAAAAAAAAGAAACAAAAAACAAAACAAGCAAAAACAGTCTTCATACCATTGGGCCCACCCTATTTCCATTATACTATTTGATCAATTTCCAACATGCTTCTACTGTTTCCTTTGATTATTTACAGAAATACTTCACTCTGCAATGAAATATGGTAAATGTATTTTTAGTCTTACCTGTTTTGGATAAGGTCCACAGGAGCAGTGATCAGCAGACAGAGGGGGGAAAAAAAGACAAAGAAAGATGTAAATGTCAGTGATTATGCTGAAAGCGCTCAATAACAATTAAATGACCAATATAAACTAACAATGTTCCTAAAGTTACATTTAGTTCCCAATTAAACAGTTAAATAAACCTCCATCATTTCCTGGTACTTCACTTCAAAACACACTAACACATTAACAACCCTCAGATATACAAATATGAACAAATGGCTGTGAGGTTTAGTACCTATTAATTCAGCAGCTGAAGCCAATGATTTCAAATACACAACCAGTCTTACAAATACACCCCAAGGTGAGTGTTCTCAGACAAAAAAGTCCCAAAGAGCGCCAACCCAAACACTGTAGGAGTAATAACTCCTATATAAAGGGCTCACTGCTTTTTAAACTCAACTGCGGTCCTCCCAAAAAACATTTTTTCTGTTTACTGTACTTTGTCCACCCACCCATCCATCCACCTACCCATTCATCCATCCACCCATCCATCCATCCATCTGACCCAGATGGACTGACCCAGCCCCCCTCTACATCAATGGTGAGCGTGTGGAGAAAGTCCACACCTTCAGGTTTCTTGGTGTCCTCATCTCTGCTGATCTTTCTTGGTCAGAGAACATCACAGCTGTTATCAAGAAGGCTCAGCAGAGACTTCACTTCCTGAGGGTTCTCAGGAAGAACAACCTGGACGCAAACCTGCTGCTGACCTTCTACCGCTCATCCATCGAGAGCCTGCTGACGTACTGTATCACGGTATGGTATGGCAGCTGCACTGAGGCAGACAGGGTGAGGCTTCAGAGGGCAGTCAAGACAGCACAAAGAATCGTTGGCTGCCCTCTCCTCTCCCTAGCGGATATATACACCTCCCGCTGTCTCAGCAGAGCCCAAAACATCATAAAGGACAGCTCCCACCCTGGCTTTGAACTGTTTGACCTGCTGCCCTCTGGCAGGCGCTACAGATGCATCAAAGCCAGAACAAACAGACTCAAGAACAGTTTCTTTGCCAGAG
>VUQK01010300.1:27432-40464 GCA_015106715.1 Bujurquina vittata | reverse complement strand
CCGGCACCTTTGTAGTGTAACTGCTTGTGTAACCCCTCCTCCCTGAATCTTCCCCCCCCCCCGGCTGTCTGTCTGTCGGCGTCTCCTTTCATTCCTCCGACTGTGTTTGATTTCCACTGATGTGTTGGTGTCGGGGGAGACGCCGGCAGAGTGTCGACAGCGAGGGAGAATAAGCAGGTCATTTGCTGGATGCTATCTGACAGCCCGCAGAAGGCCTGTCCATCTCAAAGTTCAGCACAGCGTCCACCGCTGACGCTACCCCACTCAGCGCTGCCGGGTAATGTGACAGGACACGACAGTGATGAGCTGAGAGGGCCGGTCGACACCGGCCGGCGCTCACATGTGGTAAAAGGGTCGGAAACACACACTGAGCGCTGTTTTTTTCTGGCTTCACGAGGACTCGCATCCCATTACTCGCAGATGTGGGCTTGTGATGGCTGGATGTGAAATACACTTACAGAGCATCACATAATCAATTATTTGACTTTCTGGATTAATTCATCCATCTGAGCGGTTTTCAAGGAGATTATAATCACTTTGAAGCAGCAGCAAGTCACATTTCTACACAACTGCAGGGGGTTGGTTGGTCAGTATCAACAACTTCATAACTGCCCAACAAATGGGGGGGCACACAGTAAATGATTGCCATAACATTGTGAAGCCTGTTATCTCAAACCGGGTTTTAGGTTTTGTTGAGCCAGCTAATGAAAGCCTGGCTGTGTTGATTTTTGTTTGTAGTGTACCCTCTGCAGTCCGCTTCCTCTATCCTTGGTTCCTCAGGCTTCTAATTTACCGTGCCCGCATGTGTGCTTGGGTTTTCTCACCAGCAAACCTTCACCTAACACCTATACTCATTCAGTTGTCGCTTTCATTTGAAGTAGCACATTTAAAAACAACAGGAGCTAATGCAAAGTGCTTCCCAGAGGCCTGCTCTGTGAGGCTCTGGGTGCGTCGCCCTGCAGTGGGCCTGCTCTGGGTACGTCGCCCTGCAGTGGGCGTGTTCTGGGTGCGTCGCCCTGCAGTGGGCCTGTTCTGGGTGCGTCGCCCTGCAGTGGGCCTGCTCTGGGTGCGTTGCCCTGCAGTGGGCCCGCTCTGGGTACGTCGCCCTGCTGTGGGCCTGCTCTGTGAGGCTCTGGGTGCGTCGCCCTGCAGTGGGCCTGCTCTGTGAGGCTCTGGGTACGTCGCCTTGCAGTGGGCCTGCTCTGGAGCAGGCATTAATATATGATCCTAAAACAGGACACTTATTTGAACTTGCTCACCTCAAATGTGAGTTCGGTTTTTGCGCTTCACTCTCAGACCGTTAAACAGCTGAAAGAATCAAAACAAAATTTTTGAAAAATTCATTTGATAAAATATTTGTGTTTTAATGATAGAGCGCTGACATTGAAAAGTCTTTTAAATCACACAATCAACATTTTTAGCGTTTTTCTTTCCTGGCGTCAGCGTAGGCTCAACTTTATCGATGCAGCGACTCTGATCCAGTCTTACTGAACAAATCATTTCAATATGATACCACTCTACAGTGCTTTTCTCCTCTCACACACACACACACTCACATTCTGCTGCTTTGTCTGCAGAAGTTGTGTTGCTTTCAGTCTGTATTGTGTGTTTAACCTCTTCATATTGTTCCTAAAGCACAGTTTCATCTTCTTTTGCTCTGTTGTACACTTATCAATAACTGTGATAGTCACACAGTTACTGATACTAAATGGATTCATTTAGTGCGTAGACAACCAGCTTCTTGTGACTGCTTGCCCTGATTGCCAACGTTAGGGTAAGTGAATCCAGATAATTGAAAGATAACCTGGATATGTTGAACTCGCGTCACAGTAACTGAAATATGTGAACTAGACCATGAAGGACTGAGAAGATGACCAGAAATGAAAGAAACCACATATAAATGAGCAATTCAGACTGAAAAAATAAAAATATAATAAACTTCTAAATAAATAAGGAAAACAAGATGAGTAAAAATACAAAAGATGAGGTGCAGGGCACAGAGGCACTGTTTAAGAGAGCAGCTAGCCTTTAGCTCAGAGATGAGAAGCCTCAGCAAGGGCAGACAACAAATTGGTAATTACATTAAGAAGTCTGCAGCGCCTCACAGCCTAACTGCACCTGTGTGACAGTATAGTTTAGCAGATTTGTTGCTGGAAGTAAGCCTCTTCCAGTGTGTGTGTGTGTGTGTGTGTGTGTGTGTGTGTGTATGTGTGTGGGTGTGTCTGAGGAGTTCTCACAGCCACAGAAAACAATGCCGTGAGTGGTAGTCACTTTACTTTAGTCAGCCATAAAGTGTGTGCAGAAGCTGAGGCTGCAGTAAAGTAGTTACTGAAAGGGAAGAGAGTCGTAAACTGGATGGATGCGGGACTGTTTACTATGACATTATATGAGCATAATGAAATCAGTTTTTTATAATTAGCATGACTATCATGGGCACGTGTATGATGTGATAATGTTGTTACGATGAAACAAACTCAACACGAATAAACAAAGTTTTCCCTTCCAAACTTTTACTGTGAAACTGGTCATTTGCTAACGCTGCACAGACAGCGGCTGCACCTCCTTCCTTTCAGATGTGCTGCTGTTCCGGGTGATTTCTATCAGTACAGCAGGTCTGTTTCATCTTTTAAGTGAAAAACAAACTGGTGGTTTAATGCGGCGTACCTCAGACCTTTTTCATTATGCATGCGGATGTATATCAATAATTTATGCGAGCAAACAAATTACAGATTGGGGCTTAGCGGTTCTTGGAGGTGTAAATCTGCTCTCTGTGTGCGCACAGCTGGAAGCCGTAATCCTGCTTTTCACATCCTCTGACTTTTTGGACACAAAAAGAAACGACTCCTCTCACATTACAGTCAGAGTAATTAATAATAAACTACAACGACCTGATTATGGTTTGAAAAAGACCACCGTCATGCTGAAAAAGCAAGCAAACTTTTGGACCAGAAATGAGCTTTCGTTAGTAGCAGGTAAGGTAAACCAAATTAACACACCACACTTGGCTATTTTCTGCAGGTACTCGCAGGTACTTCCCTCTCTTTGTTACCCTCCGACCACACTTCTCCAGTCCGAATGCCATTCCAATGTCATTGCTGTAGATCCTGGTGGTGTGGATCAATGAATAGTTGTCTCGTTCACTCCTGGTATTCCGCCTGATGTCATCCATGCACAGGAGGTGCTGATGTTTGCTCCATTCCATAGTCTGCCTCCGTGACCTGGCTGAGGAAGTTCAGGCCTGTGCAGAACTGCAGAGGGGACAGAACATTTGTGCAGTTGATGAAGTTGACCTCCAGTGTTGTTCTCCACATCCCCATCAGTTCCTGATGAAGGCTCACGGGTTCCCACTGGTCTCGTGTAGTTCTAGACATCCCAGGATCCATGTGAGGCACGGAGTCGCAGGCTGTCTTGTAATCAATCCAGGCGGTGCACCGGTTGGTCAGCCCGCTCTTACAGTCTACAGTGACTACTCAGTTCCTCTGTGGGCCCCACTCATGCACTGAGCCATGTGCCTGTTCATCTTACTGCTATGATGCCTGACAGGAGCATTCAAGTTGTGCTGAGGTAGGTTATTGGCAAGATGGGAACATTCTGGGTGTGTCTTGTGTTGTCGTCATAATGAACATCTGGTTCATTCTCCTGGCATCGACCTCTCTGATGTACTTCTTCAAGCAGTTTGCCAAGGCTGTGAGCTTCCAAGGCCTCAGGTATGGGCAGCTTGTTGTACTTAGGTATCCCTTTCTTAACCACACATTTCTGCAGCTCTGATAGCTAGCTAACCTCACTTTGTGCTACCTTGATCTTAGCCTCTAGTCTTCTATTCCACGTGGGACAGAGGTGAGTATGGGCGCTCTGAGTGGTTTGCAGCTATGCAGCCTCAAACACAATAAACAGCAATGCACTGAGTATTCTGATGCCTTTCCATCAGAACCAGCATTAATTATTTCAGCAGTTGAAGATACAGCAGCTCATCTGATGGACTGGACCACTCGGGCAGGCCTTCACTCCCCACGTGCATCAGTGAGGCTTGGCCGTCCGTGACCCTGTCGCTGGTTCACCACTGTTCCTTTTGATGGATGCTGACCCCTGGAGACTGGAAGCCCCCCACAGGGGCTGTCGGAGATGCTCTGAAATCCTCTCAAATCCTCACACTTGCCACTTTTTCATGCTTCTAACACAACTTTGGGGACAAAATGTTCACTTATTCCCACTAATAGGTGCCATGATGAAGAGATATGATATATGTGTATATATATATATATATATATATTATATATATATATATATATATATATATATATATACATATGTGTGTGTGTGTGTGCGTGTGTGTATAAAGAGAAGGAGAGAGCACGAGAGAATGACTGGTCATTGAGGTCTAAATGCTCTATTTGCCATCACTCAACTCATTTACTATTAACTAAAGTGGGATGAATGACCTGTCAAATGTAATCCTTCCCACTATGTGTCTCCCAATTACATTCAGCACCGGACCCAGTCTCTCAGTTTATCATCAGACGACATTGTAGACTGCTGCGACATGGAAAGCCCTTCAAAACTTTGCAAAAAATACAGGTGAGGTTCCACCATAATCTGAGTCCAGATGTGAGATTGTACAACAAAATCAAAGCCATGAAGCGCTGCAGCCAGTGGGTATTTTTTGAGACATATATAAGACTGGACTAACCCCACACAAGTATGCTATAGAGTGGGAAACGGACAAAATCTAACACTAACATTAAGCTTCAGGAATGGTCTCTCCAAAGCCAATTACCTCAACGATGTTTTAAAATTTGTGGATTACATTTAAAAGCCAAACAATTGAAATAAACTCTACAAATTCTGAAAAGAAGAGCAGCGCTTGTTGATGGTTAGCAAAAAACAAGTGGTCAAGGGACATGAACTCAAACATTATTGGAAAACTGAAAATGCCACACACTAAGAGACTTTTGTGCTCTTCATAATACTTAACCAAGTCAGTGCAGCAAAGCTATGAAGCAGTAATTAAAAATAATTTTCAGTTATGTGTTCAGCTGTATTTGTGACTTATTTTATAACCTTTTATGTTCTGCAAGAACAAGGAGTTATTAATTTAGCAACAGCTGCAGCCACAGGCCTGCACACAGCTAGTGAGTAACCGAGGGTCCAACCTGCAGAAGGAACTCGGCCATCTGAAGCTAGCTAACTTGCAAAATAAGTAGCCTCATAGCTTCTCAAGGAACAATGAGGAGCTGGCCAGATCTCAGACATACACCAGTGTGTATCCCTCCCATCAGCCCTGCGAGTGCTGAATGGAGCCGGCCTGGGCTCACTGCAGACACTCGATACACTGGCATCACATCGGAATGGACTGGACACAATTAGCATTATTTTTCAAGGTGCAGGAACACAAAATCCTCTCTGTGCTGAATATTGCAATGCTGGTGCGACGGCACCAGTGATAAAGGCACCTCGTGTGTCTCTTTCACACATTTAGACAAAATAGCAGCAATCTGACGCCCCCTCGAATCTGAGTTTCTGTGTTTCATTATCAGAGCCTTTACTGTACAGCAGATCAGTGGGTGGCGGCTATTTGTTTAAATAGTTGCCTGCAGAATTTGACCTTGCCCGGGCGGTGCAGTGTTCCTGTTAAAGTTGCCTGCTGCAGTGTGGCGCGTAGTAACTTTTCCTCGGCTTGTTAAATGGAGTAAAAAGAGAACTATTAAAAGTGATCTAATTTATGATTTAACAGCAAAAAGCAGCACGCTTTCATTCTTTAGATTAAAGTTATCTTTGCGCGAGCTCGGGTGGCCATCACGTTTCTGCCGACATGTTTCTGCTGCACACATGCTACATTTGCTCAGAGATATTATTTTCTTATGCGAGCAATTATGTGAAGTCTAATGAATATAATGACTCCAACATACTTTCACTGCAGACAGATAAAAAGTAGAAAAAGAACAATTTCATTGTTGAGGGCTTCGCTGAACAGGAAAATTCACACTTTGAATAATATTCATAAAAGCTGCTTTCTTCATGCTCTCCGTGCGTATTCTGACGGGAATTAAATGGATTACTAAAAATCTATTTGGCCTCGTTAAAACTTTAAGCTTCTCACTTGATGATGTGTGTTTACCTGCGTTTCATATGCGTGGAGAACTGAGGAAGTGCATTTTGCTTTCATGATAAACTTTAATTTTCCAGGTTTAACTGATTAACGCGAGTTAAAAGAGAGAGACAAGAAAGTCAAATTTCACTCCTTCCAGTGAACTCATCACATTTTTTAAGCTAAGATCTAAGCAGTGCAGTTAAGGATAAGAAAGGCTCCCTGTCAGACAAGCGGATGAGTTTCGTGGTGAAGGTCGAACCCTGTGCTCTTCTTTCTTTTCCTGTATTTCTGCTTGAATGTCTCTCCACCTTCCATTACTTCAGCTCATTCATTGCAAACCGTGGACCTCTTTCCTTCCTCCCTCCACTCTCTGTGCACATCTCTCTGACAGACATGGTGTTATTCAGCAGGTATGTATGTTCCCTCCACATTTTCCCATTGCTCTTCCCCGCTGACCCCTCTCACGCCACGGGCCACCATCAGGATGAAATACTGAACTGGACGAGTTCCCGCCAGGCATTTGGCAGCCTCACACTGTCCCCAGTCCAGGTGAGATGAGACATAATGTAATACTGTGACCCCCTTCTGCACTGGGTCCTCCCACAAACTTAAAGCATCGCATCCCATTCAGCACTGTTCCAGTGTTTTGAGCTCTTATGGGGCTCTTTTAAATCAGAGACGACGAGTCGGCTTAAATAGTTGCCTGTAGGGCATGGGGGATTTTATTTTCTCAACTTTTGGCCAACAAATTTCATTATTACAAGGAAAAAAAACTTTTGTTTGAACAATGAAAGGATAAAAATCTGAGAGCAGGTTTTGCAGGATCAATACTTAATCTTGCTTCTTGAATCAATAAAGGTCCTACTTTCATCTGCACGCGGGTCTTTAAAGCAGGATTCTTTCATGCCTGGGCTGTAGGGGTCAAACCCTCGCTGGGTTAATATGCTCACACTTTGATTCAGTTGTATACACTTGTGAAGTTTTTGTGGAAAAATGTGAGCTGCCTCCCAGACACTTTTTAGAAATACTCGTGACACGGCTCCAGCTCTTCTTCGAGACTTAAACAACAACTATATGTTACATTCATTTTTTTGTATAGCACAGAGGAAAGACTTAAGTTTGTTTAGTAGTATTTTTAGTACAATAAATAGTAAGAAAATCCAGGTACCTCCAAAATAAAACACTGTGTTTAGCACAGACTATAGCCTTATACGTGCTATACAATATATAAAGCATGTGGCTTAAAGCACCTACTACGCAGCTGATGGATTTTAGCTCAAAGCTGATGTGCCATGCACTGTTGATGAAGAAGACCAATCAAATTCTCAAATAACTTCTTTAAGCACTTTATTTCTAAAGCACTTTAAAAAAAAACAACCACAGGTTGCTGTACAATAACATCAAATATAAAAAACCAACACAGGCCAGAGGGCAAAGAGATGCGTTGCGTCTTTGGAACAAGTAAAAGCATCCGGTCTGCTGACCTACAGTAAAGGAGCTAGCTGGGACCCATGGGTGCAGCAGTTCAGGTAGATAAAATGGAGCTTGACCATTAAGAGGCTTAAAAACAAATACATTTTTTTTTAAATGGATTCATAAATGAACTTTAAGTCAGTGAAGAGAAGCTAAAATTGGGGCGATGTGCTCCCGTTTGCTCGCAGCAGCAGTTTGCAGCTGTAGGCGAGCAATGGAGGCCTGGCTAAATCCAATCAAGAGCATTACTGTGACGGCCTCCCACTATCAGAGGTCTGGCCTAGACTTCTCTGATAATTGGCTGGCATGGGAGGATCAGTTAATGCAGCTCACCTGTCTTCCAGACTATGAAAGATGGTCCTTTTGAACTGCTCACAGGCTTCCACTCCATCAACCTGGCTGATCTTGGTTTCTTTTATTTTTATTCTAGGGTTAATAAATAATCTTTTTATGTAACTAAAACTCTTGTGAGGGCTCCCTCTTTGTCACTTACGCTGAGCCAGTTCGTGACAGTTACAGTAATCAGGACGAGACATTATAAAAGCATGTGTTACTGTTTCGAGATTACCTTTGGAAAGAAGAGGCTTGATTTTTGCCACCTTAACTGGAAGAAGCACGATTTCACGACTGCGTTCGCCTGAATATCAAGCCTTAAAGTCGGGTCCATTTTCACACATAAATTAGTGATAATGGATTTCTCATATGGGGCCAGAGAGGAAAGGTCAATGCAGGGGGTACTGCTGGTACCACTGGGACTAAACAACAAAATTTCTTTTTTTGTTTTTTTTCTCATTGAAATTCAGAAAATTTAGTGACATCCATCCCCTGATGTCTGTAAGGCAGTCAAGGAGAGGCTGTATAGAGCATGAACCAATATGTTTCAGTGGAAAATACACGTTTCCGTGTAACAGTGAAAAGAAATATCATGTTTCTGGAAAATAGTGCCAAGTGGCAGCAGGTACAACGAGAAACAGAGAGGTCCCAGAATGGAGCTTTGTGGAACCCCCCAAGGGATAGCAGCAGAGGCAGACTTAACTTCATCAATGTTGACACACAAACCTCTATCAGAGAGGTACAACTTAAACCACTGTAGCACTGCACCTGTGATGTCCACTGCTCAAGCCTGGAGATGAGGATCTCATGGTCCACAGTGTCAAAAGCAGCTGTGAAGTCTAATAACATAAGCAGCACACAGAGTCGGTTACTTAACAGAATATCATTAAAAACCCTTTACAGAGCAGACTCGGTGCTGTGTTGGGTTTTAAACTCAGTCTGGAACACTACCAGAATTGCATGTTCATCCGGGAAGGTCTTTATTTGGGTGAAGACAGTACTTTCTAGGATTTTTGACAAAAATGGTAGCTTGGAGACGGGCCTAAAGTTTGATAAAACTGACGAGTCTAAACCAGATTTCTTCAGCACGGGCTGTAAACAGCATGTTTAAAACTTTTCCGCACCACACTAGAGATCAAATTATTATTAATCACTCAATTGGTGAGAATGAATGGACCAAGGGCCGGAAAACTTCTTTAACAAGTCGAGAGGGGAGAACATCAGAGGGGGAAGCCGATGGCTTAAAACTGGAAACCGGCGGCTCTAAAAAGGAGAGCGAGACGGGCTCAAAGTGGTCGAACTCAGCTGAACAGGGTATTAGGGCTGATGGTTTATGGACATTTAGGACAGAGTTCAGTGCGGTAAAAAACACATGGCGGTTGTGAGAGTTTGAGACCCTGCCCACATATTATATTGTTACTGTAGAACCTGACTAACACTGTACTGTATTTTTGGGGCTGAAAGCAATAACAAGAATCTTTAAATCCATATCCATTACATATAGTGCTGTAAGTATTGGATATGTATATAAAGCAAAAGTTAATTGTGAATTTCAGTGTATTACAATGATGTATTTTACAAACTAGTTTGCAGCTTACCATGACGAGACCCCCCGCTCTGCACCACCCTCTGCTCCGCTGTGGTGCTACTCGACCACATGTGCTGCAGAGCATCATAAACAGTTAGAGCCACTCTTCTGGACAAACTATGTAATAACAGTAATACTAAATGGCCCCAATAAAAAGGCTAAAGCACAGAATGCTTTAAAAGGTGGATGCAGTCTCTGTAACATCAACCTTGGTTTGTGGACTGTAACGCTGTAAATTTTAAGAAGGGAATTTTTTATGACTGATCCGTTTTTGGCGCCAGCCTTTTAAGGCCATTGGAACACACTCGGGATTTCGGCCCAGAGGCTGCAGTTTGCGGGGGAAAAATCGTATTGGCACAAATGAGCTAACAGATCTGCCAATACTGAAAAATCTGAGAGGGGAAATTACCATCCAGTATGATCAGCCATAGACATGCTGTAATGAAAAAGTTTGGCGTTAAGACTGTCACTGCCAAACCTCTACGAAGACAAAGTAGAACAAGTACGCACTCAAAAACTGCATGTATTTAGCTTGTAATGTGCATCTTATTAAGCTTAAGAAAAGTGCAGCGTCAGGACAGTGAAAGTGTTTTTGCATATAAACGAGCAAACTGGAACTGCTGTTCGATTTGTGTTTTTGCTAAATTCCCTCGCAGGCTAATTTCCAATCCGTCATTCTGTCAAACTGCTTGAGCTACGCCCGCAGAATGAAGGGGAGTGTCTCACTCGTGACAGCGTTCAATGAAATCTAAGATTAAACGATTTATCTTCTCATAATATTCCACCATGAATATCAAACAAGGCTGAATCAGTGGTAATGAGAGAGGAGCCTGAGGAGCGTGGCCATCTATTGGATTTCCAGAATCGATGCCATCCCATAGAAAAATGCATGAGCCACCTGCAGACTCTGAATCTTAACAACGCAACAAATGCGCCGTACTCCCTGCAACTCCTCGAAGGCCCTGCAGGGATTCGACTTTCTAATCCTGCTTTCATCGACGTTGATATTCTTTTGCTTCACTTAATGCAGGAAACATTTGCTGAGCAATCACGCTCTTTATCACAGCCTCATTTATCCAGTTCTACATATCATCTACCAGTAAACACTGGTGCTGTTAAATATGGACCACGTGCACTCAGAAGTTGAAATTTGGGGGCCTCCCCTGTGGTTATGTGCGCTTCTCAAGCTGCAAGCACAATGACAGTTGAGTATTGCATTTCTCAAACTTTTCTCAGGCAAAGCAGGAATTTAAACCGCCGAGTGTCTGAGCCCAGTTTCTTTAACTCCACAGCGACTGCCACCCTCCGATAGGCGCTTTGCAGTATGAATGATTTATGGTTGGCCCTTGTTCGAGTTCTCCGGGTCCACGGGGGACACATTTTGTGAGCTCATGGAGAGAAAAACAGTGCTCAAAATTTATACACGAGTGCGGAGGGGAACTGTTGCTGCAGACAAACAGGGTGTGTTTGAAGAGCTCGCACTGCTGGCACGAGCTTGCGCGAGCCGCAGGCCGCCTCATCAAAATTATGATTTAGTCCTGGGAGTCCGTCACACTCGTAAATCCTCAGTCAACCTTGTCTGCGTGCAAAAAAGACACCACTGAATTCTCCCTCTGGAACCAGTGTGCTTTTCATTAAGCGATTGATGGCATTACAGGTGCAAACTGTTCCCACTAGCGCTCCAGCTGGTTCTGCTTTGACGATGAGACACGGTAAAGCACGAGGCTGACTCGCACACCCGCTGCCGGGGACATGACTAAAGGACGGATGTGGGATGACTGAATCTCGGAGAATGTTCAGCTCTTGGAAAAACATGAAGGGTAACGGTGCTCAGTTCGCCATCTTTGGATTGTTAAGGTTTCAATAATGTAAACATCTCCGTGAGGCAGAAACGATCTCAGTTTGAGTTCAACTTTTCTGCTTAGTTGACATCAGCTTTAGGCTTATTATGATCAAAATGAAATATAATCAATTCATAAAAATGACTATTACAAGAAGTCCAGGTTTTAGTTCAGTGACACCATTATTTCGTGTCAATTTTCATTTCATAATGTCGCTGTTAAAAATAGCGCACGCTGTGATGAGGAACCCCAGCAGATCAGCAACACACAGTCACCATGGCAACTTGATCTGATAATGTGAAAAGTGTGGCCGGAAGTATCGATAGGACGGCATCCTGATTCATCAACTTCATATACCTGTTTGTCTGTTAGGGGGTCATCCGGGTCACTCCACCGGAGCGTGGAGAGACGCTGGTGTTTAAACCATCGTGGGGGCAAGACAAACTGAATGCATGTGAGGGGTGGAGCTCATACGGCAGCAGAATATTGCACCACCTCAAATCTTTATGATTCCAGCTGGGACCATCATTTACAAAATGAACTTCATCTTGCAGTCAGTGAAATTTACAATAAGGTCCATAAAGTCATCAGGAAAGTCAAAGCGAGGGAGCCGAGGAGTCATTTTGTTTTCTCGTATTCAATCTGACATCTTTTTGCAACCTGGGGTGTCGCCCCCTGCTGGCCATTAGAAACAGTGCAGATTTAAGAAGAAGAACAGCTTTATTTGTCACATACATTTACATGCAGTGAAATTCAGTCTCTGCATTTAACCCATCACACATAGACAATGTAGTACACAATACAATGTGGATAGAGCCTTGCTCAGGAACCTACAGTGATGCCAGGCCTGGGATTCAAACCAGGGTCCTCTCATTGACGAACCTGCATCTTCCCCACTAGGCCACCAAGCTTACCGCACAGGAATTATTTGTCTCAGGCAATCATGTCACCAATGGAAGGCTCTGTCTGAAGATTATCGGTGCCAGTTTGAGTCAAGATTTGTCCTGTAAAAAATATTTAAATGTTTTCATAAAATACAATATGGGGGAAGCTCATGTGACGTCATGGAGTACTTCCTGAATTCACCTTTATTGCACTGAGCCACTGGCAGCACGAAGTTTTTAGACTGTCACCGCAGTCTTTGAAGCCAGAAGAAGAAGAAAGCTGAAGAGGTGGAATAATTGTGCTTCCCGCTTCAGTTAATTACTCATCCAGCAAAGCACCGCTGGCCACTAGGTGGCAGGTTGGTGTAGTGTTTGGGAGTGTTGCCTCGCAGCAAGAAGGTTCATGGATTGAACCCTGGGTGGGGCCCCTTCTGTGCGGAGCCTGCGTGCCCCCCTGCCGGCCCCTCCTCCCACAGTCCTGTATGTTCGGTTAATTGGTGGTTTTAAATTTGATGTGAGATTACATATATGAATCAGTATTTACATGCAGATTGGCCGCTCCGCACTGAAACCACTCGTTACTCTGATTATCGTCTGTGCTGGTGGCTGCGCGCCTTTTTCAGAGCTAGTTTAACTATTAACGGCACCACAGCTGGGTAAAATAGATCAGATGTATCCAACTGTAAAGTTTAATGTAGCTCAGTTATAGCGAATCGTGATTAAATTTTACCTCCATACTCTGAGTCAAGAAGGGGGGGGGGGGGGGGGGGGGGAAACCCCCCAAAGATGAAAAAATGGCCCCAAGCTGGGCGCATCCCCCCCCCC
>VUQK01010300.1:8544-27412 GCA_015106715.1 Bujurquina vittata | reverse complement strand
GGGTGGGTAACCACACTAAGAGCAATAATGCTCCCAAGCTGTGAGCATTCCCGCCTCCCAGCGCAGCTGTGTCAGCATCGCGAGGATCTGTTGCAGATTTGCGGCCATGCGTGCAGCAACTGGAACGGCAGACTTCGTAAAGGACTGTGGCCTTTTCAGGGGCTTTTCTCCCCCAAACACGAGGCCATTTTGAACTAGTCGGGCTCTGATGTGACACTTTCGATGAACCTCAAACGTCCACGCGTCCGCTGCTTTTACTGTTGTTTACGGAGAGCCAGATACTCTCTGTGACCGACTTTCTCTGAAGACCGAATCAAAAACACACTCTGCCGTTTTTAACTGCTACATACGGTCTTCAGTTCTCAAATTGAGTAGTATTCCTGCTTTTTAAGGTGGCCAGATGGCCAGTTAAAGCTGACATATTTTTGTTATCGCCTCAAAAAACCCAAAGCGCATGGCACCACCGTCAAATCGGAAACAGATTGGTCCTGTCTTCCATTTCTTTCCATTTATATCCTGACCTCTGAAACGCAGAGCACAAGCCTTTTAATCAAACTCTGGCATTCGGTTATTAAACAGTTGATATTTCCCAGACTTTAAACCCTCAGAATTTAAACACTGGGATGAGCTTTGAGAGCTGTTAGCCTGACCGCTGTGTATAGTATCAGTGGGTCACTCAGACAACGAGGAGACACTGCACTACAGCGTCGGCTGGGAAGCTGGCACTAAACACCTCCATAAAAAATCATCTTGAGCTCTTTGCATTCCACCAGAGAGAGCGGCGAGCTGGCAGCCATCCAGAGAGAGTGAAATATTATCGTGGGAGAACACATCAGGACGAGCTCTGCCAGCATAAAGCTTCCAGGCAATTCGCGGGGTTAAAAAGCCCCAGAGCACGCGCTAAATGATAAGGACCGCTGTGGCACACATTAAACAGATATGCCAGGTGCGACCTGCTGGAAGGCAGCGCCTGGCGCTGTGGTGGTCCGCTCGCCCTCGCTAGCTTTGATCATTCGCTGTTGTTTTGTGGTCGTGCATGCTTCCCCCAGGAATACGCTTTATAGAGTGCATTAGATGTTTATGGGACATGTATAAATCAAATGAGAGTGTGCAAAGCAGGCTCAACTCAGCCTTTGTTCTTTTTATTTTACCATCCAAAGCATGCTTTGTGCAATCCTCAGGGTCTCAAAGTGTGTTTTATCCCTACGACTTCCTGTTATGGTGATAACCTGCGTGCTCACTAACGAGTCTGCTGTGGAACAATGCCAAAGTTTAGTTTAGATTAGCACAGATTATACCCGCACTTGAGAAATGTGTCTTGCGCAGTCGCTTTCTTTGACACAATTAATAAGCATTGTTGCAATTCCTGCAATAATTTTAACCTTAAAGCTGAACGTTGCTGTTATTTTTGCTCAGGGAGCTGTAAACAGCACAGTATTAAGACATTAGAACTTATTGCAGCTAGGTTTGCAGATGTGAGCGTGGGCATCACGTGCAGCTGTTCTTATCAGACCACTGAAGTTCCAACAAATTGGAGGGAACAGAGTAAAGTTCTCTTTGTGTGGAAGTCCGAGCTTCTTGGTGAATTTCTGTCAGATGCTGCGTGCATCTCAAAAGGTTTCCTTTGGCAGTCGTAGATTGAGAGAGAAAACACTTCTTAAACATTCCCGGGACATTTTAACATCTTCCTAATGCGCTTATTTGCATCGGCTTTTTCTGTGTAGCTGCTCCAGAATCATCAGTAAAAAATTAACACCAGGCTGAAAAATAGCTTTCCTGCAGATTGTGATTAAATGTGTTCAGACGTTTTTGTGTGTGTGTGTGTGTGTGTGTGGTTTTTTGTACATCTACAAATGCACCCAGCAGTGATGTCACAGGTTCCTGGAGTACACCTGTACAACACTGCAGCAAGGTGAAAGGTCAGCAGCTGGAGGCCAGCAAAGACTAGAGTATTTATGAGCAGATAAGCTCCAGTTTGGGAATGTGAAGTATGCGCAGAGATTCTGAGGTCAGGCTAGCTTCCACGTGTCAGTCACCAAAAAACTCTGCAGAAAATAAGAAAATAAATGGTATTTTCACCCAAATAAATAAAAGAACCCCTCCAGCGTGACTGCTCGCTGTGTTATGTGCTTTGTCAAAGAGCACATTTCCATTACAGCCAGTGATGCTAACATTGACTTAGCGAGGGTAGGTACACATTGAAATGGACTGTGATGTTGTCTTGAATGCAGACTGAGGCCGGTGTGTCACTGCAGCTGCAGGACTACAAAGCAATTTCCCAGCGTGCAGATCTGTGCCCAGAATCGATAAATCACATTCCTGATTACTCTGCAGGGGGAAATAGAGTTTGTATTGTTTCTCCAAGACAAATGTAAGCTCCAGGCAAGATAGATCTTATTTCCAGAGCCAAAGAAAGACAACCCAAACACACACACACACACACACACACACACCTCCTCCCTGACGAGGCCTTCCACTCTGTTAAACTGAAAACTGCTTCTCCCCCTTTCACTTTTCTCTTTCATTACGCTCCAAAACTCTCCCATTTCTTTTGAGCTCTCCCTCCCTTTCCCCCCTTTTCTCTCCCCTGGTTTGCTCCATTTTCTTTCAAGGTAGCAATTTCAATAACTTCGCTGTGATTGAATCAATTGAAAGTTGCAGAGCAAATCCAAAAACTTCTTCAAAGCTCACTTTCTGTTTCCTTTACTGGAAACGGGCCGCTTTGCTGAAAAGTAACTGTGCGACACATTTGTGCGAGTAAAGTATTGAGAGATGTCAGTTGTAACAAACAAGCAGCATTGTAGCAAGTGGACATTTTTCTGGGAAAAAAAAACAATTTTCCCCCACCCGCCATTTTTGTAGCTGATAGATTTCAGTAACAATAAATACCGTTGTTGTTCTTTGACTATATAAATAGTAGAGGAATGCCATTTTACATTTTTACATGATTAATTTTATTTAACTATATTTAGCACCTGGTTGAAAACCTTTCTTGGATTATGGGTTTTATTTTTCTCAGATCATAAACATGATTTTTCCTATTTTAAATTTAATTTAATATGAAGTTGTGAAGACTCGTTATCATCCTGAAGCAGTGAAGACTCTTTCCATAAATTCCTGCATCCCCATCTGGATTTGGAACGACTCCAAACGCGAATCAGTTTCGAGCCGGGCTGAGGCGAGCGGGGCGGGGCGGCCGAGCTGTGGCCTCACAGCAAGACGGTTCTGAGTTCAAACCTTGTGGCTGGTTCGGGTCTTTCTGTGTGGAGTTTGCATGTTCTGCGGTTTCCTCCAGCAGTGCGTAGACGTGCACCACTCACTGTTGGGGGAGGCTTTGGGCTCCCAGTCATGGATGGATGGATGTTGGATCAAGTCTTCCTTGAGGCCAACTACATAACATCCTCAGCAGAGGTAGTAACTACAAACTGTGTTGTGACGGAGCCGAAACATCAGAGAGTGGCTGCATCCTTCGCAGCTTTGTTGTTGCCATGATAACAAACAGAAATGTAAACACCTCCCAGACAACTCAAAACCATCTCTTTGCTAGTTATCGGTATCGTGGGGGGGTTTCCAGAAGCACATTCTGCAATGATGACACACACATGCACACACAAGCGCAGGCACAGCCCCATGAAGGTAAAACAACACTAGTGTAAGTGTCACAGCTGCTTGTCACATCACTAAAAAGTGTCAGGATACAAATTACATTACACTCTGAAATGCATAAATAATAATTTCATTCACTATCTGATCTAATTGAGCTGCTTGGATCCGGCGTAGCCTTGCTTTGACTTTGGATGGACGCACATACTTGATTATATCTGTATTATTACATTGTAGTAATTAGTTATTTGGACAAAACTCTGTTGACAATTTGCTCATTTCTGCACGTAAACATTAATTTTAGCACAAATTTATATTTCAAGAGAAGAATCAATAAATTATTATTTGTGCACACAACCTTTTTTTCTCTCCTCAGTAAGTGGTGAGCGCCGCAGTTTTTGGATAATTAGATCTCTGTGCATTAAATGAAAATCCACATGCACAGTCAATAATACATCTTTGGTGCACTCTTTGCAACTTTGCCCACAGCGGCTCAAAAGCCAAGCCATGAGCAGAAATGGTGCAGTAAAGTATTCTGCAAGGCGGTTTATATGACGACACCACAACAAGATCCTCATTTTCACCCCGTTCTGAACTCCTAACATCACTGTTTGTCTTAAAGCTCCTTGTGAACTGGAAAACCTCTCCTGATAGACTTTCTTCCCCGTGTGTTTCTGAGCACATGTGGCTGCATGCATGAAGCCTTTGTCTATGGCTTGAAGCCACATATTTCCTGTTACATTTTATTGTATCAAGGCGCCCCACTGGGGGGAAGGAAAGTAGACGAGAGAGAGAAAACAAACACTGTTTCTTCCCCTCCGGCTAAGGACTTCCTGAATGTGTCACTCATCCCAGAACAAGAGCACACAAAGCCTCAACAAGAGACTTTGGTATTAGTCCCACTGCATGCAGGTGTGGACACGCAAACACTTTCACACTTTCTTTCTTTTACTCTATCACATATTAAAAAAACGCATCTGATAATACGGATCTGGAGCGTGCTCCTACTGCTGCGGGGCGCTAATGGAAGAAGTGTCATCATCACCTATAGGATCATGTGGCTTTTTTTTTTTTTTTGAAAAAGAGAGCATAAATGTTTATTGAGCCCTGATGGCGCGTAAGCAGATCTGACCTCATCTGGGCAGATATTAAGCGTCTGCTCGCAGTGGGAGTACAGATGGAAAGTAGCTTCAGCTTGATCCGTAAATCTCCAAATCTGCTCCGCTGAATCAAACAGCTGTTTGGTTTCTGTGCACAATTAAAATCAGAGCTCCTCTAATAATCTGCTTGAGCGAAGACGTATCGTGCATGTGCAGAAGGGGGAAAGCAACGTCTTGGTTAAAACTGACAAAGTTGCTTATGCAATGTGCTTGAAATATTTTCCACGCGTTCCCCTCCGTAATCCACAATTTCAGGTGGAAATACCACATTTTTACTCCTGATTTCACAGCAAGCACAAGTACAGGCGAACAGAAACATTTTCTTGTAGTCAAGAAACTGCTGGAATTCAGAAGTCTTCTTTTTCTGTTCGATATTTCCAGCACTGTTTGTACAATCTGAAAACCATCTCTTCCCACCCAGCACACCACCTGCTGTGTGACACATGAAGAAATCCGATCAGACCTGCGGGCTGGCAAACAGGCGCCTTTGTTGCGCCTCTGAATCCAAACTTGCACTGGTGCTCAAAGTGCTACAAAGGGCCCGTGCAGGCAGAGCGACAGCACGTATGCGGTGACTTTCTGCTCCCGCGTGAACTTTTAAAAGTGCGCCGCATTCGTCGGGTGATTAAGAAATCAGGAGCTGCGAGCAGATCCTGAAAGAACATGAGACACGAGTGGAAACAAAGGAAAGAAAAGAGGAAGGTTGAAAGACCGAGATGGTGTGTGTTAGTGTGTGTCTGTGCAGCAGAGTGCGAGACGTGAATGCTTTGCGTTAATCTAGTATCAGCTTTCTACCATTTGGAGGCTTCCCAGTGTATTAGTCATTATCTGCAGACAAGTCTGTTAAATACAGATTAGACAGGGCGAGTGAAGGGACACAGTATTCCTGAACTTTCTCATGAAGCGCTCCAATCTGAAACAATCTGTCTTCCCCTGGGTTATCTGGCCTTTTCTCTGTGATGTCCCACTTTTTTCACCCTGTGTGTTTTTTTTTCTCACTCTTATCCAGCTGTGCTCCATATTTCAGGCCTTTCGCTGGAGCAGATTTTGAACTGAGCTATCCCCGTTTTTCAAAAGTAGGAGGGAAAAAAAGGTTTTTGGGTTTTTTTTCAGGAGTCATCGTATTTTTCTGATGACCTCACTGATTTGAGCTGGTGAGGCCACATTTTTTTCTCATAATTACTTTCTACTTTCAAAAAAAGGAAAATCAATAGATCCATACGGGCGCACACATCCTGCTACAGTAAGTGCACGTCGGGTGAGTGCTCCATCTAAAAGGTAGCTCCTCACGGGTCAAAAATCTAATAAGGTCTGTGCAGCCACACGCCATCACTGCATTAGAAAAAAGCTGTTTACAACCGTTACTGTTTAAAAAGAGCAAAGGAAAGGTAATAACAGATAAATACAGAGGATGAGTGTGCAGCAAAAAAACCGCTGCAGAGACTGGGAGGTGTTATGAGTACCTGGACATGAATTATTTATTGTGTTCAGATTCCTGCTTTGGTTGTCAAACCTGAACATGCAGACTGATGAAGAACTGACAATCTTGGATTCAAATATGATCAGTGTCCCGTGATGATACGGGTAAACATAGAAACTTCACATTTCTGCTTGAAAATTGGCTTTAAAAACTAATATTTCATTGAAATAGCTGAGAAATATTAATAATAAGTTCAATTTGAAAAATTCTTACCAGTAATGCAACTACATTTTCTTATGTTGATGTAGAAAAGCATTATTCCTAGCTGACAATGTCACGCGACCAAATTCCTGTACTGAAGGTGCGAAAGCAACAGGATACACAATGTGTGTTACACGAGGAGCCAGCCTGCAGGCACAGTGTGTAGTTTCTGCCTCTAGGGATCTTTCAATCAGAAGAACAGTGTCACGAGGTTCTCTCCCGCAAAAACTCCTCCCAAGAAATGATGGCGTAGTCAGCACGTTTTGCATGTGAGCTTTTATTTAGCCGGCCTCCCAGAGTGCACAGAACTATATACAGTGTTGCCAAGGCAGGACAAATACATTAGAAAATGATCTTGGAAAAGAAAAGAAAAGAAAAAACAATTTACAAAGTACTGGTAACTCTGCTTTCCCCACTCTCTGGCTCCACAATGAGGTTACCGCTCCTCCAACCATCAGCTGACTGACCTTTCGGCTTACTGTGTTCCCCTTTTAAGCCTAATGCCCCTCCCACTAGGCATTATTTCCACCCTTTTTCCCCCTGGACAATAACTTCTTAGGTCTGTTACAAAATAATAATTAAAGAAAGAAATTATAGGAACATAAATATTTACCTGTAACTTAAACAGGTGAGTCTAAAGCAACAAACAAAAAATAAACCAAAGGAACAGAATAATGCAGTTCACGTGACCCCCAAAAGTGCACGCAAACCCACTATTTAATGACCGGAAACTCGCGCCGCGTCTTGCGCTTCCGACTCCCCAAACCGAGGCACCCGGCAGATTACGCACAGCATTGCCGACCCGTAAGTAACACAAAAGAATGGACCCACTTACTGTTGGCGTTGCTAGCGCAGGGACCATGTGTTTACTGTACTCATCTCCGCATTCCCCCGCTGCCGACGTAACTACGGCCAAATGCATGCACAGAGGTGGATGCGCTTTCATGTCCGCTGCCCGTAATTAGTGACCGCGGTGGCGCGCCGTCACAAACAGCAAACAACATCATTTGGTTTTATGACAAAGGACCCAGCAAAAAGCAAAACCTGGGATATAAACCGCACACATTACAGCAAGATTCAATGTGCAACTTGTGCAAAGATTCACACGTGGCTCCGGACCCCTGCTCCAGGTCTCTGTGCCCTGCACAGCCTGCTGAGCCGACGCTTCTCAGTGCTCTCTCTGAAGGCTCTCATGAAGTTGTGGGGATTTATTTTCACTCTCTTTGTGACAGATTGTTTCTGTAGACAAGACATTTATAGATGTCCAACGAGTGGGGTGTGGAGGGCTTTGTAGGAACCTTTAATATTCGTGTCCAGGGTGCTGTTAAAAACTCTGGACCAAGCTGTGTCAGCAATAGCTTAGCATTAGCTTGAGGTGGAATGCAGACCACTGATGATGGCAACAGAAAACTCCCTCAGTAGGTTAAAATCTCTGCATTAGGATATTCAAAATCTGGGAGCAGTAAGTCTTTATAGCAATGTGGTTTGTGCACCAGTCAATATGTATGTAATATAGCCTAGTATAGGCTGTATGCGCTGACCGGCTAGCTAGCGCCACACTCCACACAGCTACTAAAAATAACTGCCAGCACAGCTTTACAGATCCATTTTCTTACACTTATTCAATTCAGAGTTGTGAAGCACATGTCATGTCCACAGTACATATTTGGCAGGTCCAGACAATTATCTACGGCTAATTAACGGTATTTGAAAGGACCTGATCCATCTACTGTTCACCAAAGCCTCATCGGAAATGGTCTCAGGGGATGGGTGGCTATCAAGAAGCCATTCTTAAGGAAAAGAAATGTGGAGAAAAGGCTGAGGTATGCCAAATTACATGAGAACTGGGCCAAAAATCCGACTTACGGAGTGATTGATCCAGTTCTTCATTCAAATTGTCAACAGCGCGTGGCTACAGCATCTGTAAAATATGATGGAGGCTTTGTCATGGATTGGGAATCTTGCCAAAATGGGTGGAATTATGAACACAGAAAAGTACAGATCCATCATGCAACACCATCTGGAAAGTATCTAATTGCCAACGGCTTCATTTTTCAGAATGACAATGATCCGGAACACGCTGACAATGCAGTAAAAGCATACCTGGGTAGAAAAACACACAATGGAATCAGTCATGGATTGGCCTCCCCTTCAGTATTATTGAGAGTGTGGGGTCATCCTGACTTGAAAATAAGGGTGGAAAATGTGTGTCCAGGAACACAAATCAATTGATTAAAGGTTGAGAATATTTAACAAACAGCCACAAGAGCGCGTTGTGGGATCCCAGGAAGTGTTTTAACTACTTTTTCCACTAAAAATCTGCTTTGACTCCGGTAGGAATCGTGTTCACAGATGAAGGTCTGTATTCAAATTTTAATTATGTGAGATTCATTCATATATTAGTCATATATTCAGGTTATATTGTTTAAGCACGTTGACCATGAGCTTAGCCATTAGCTGACTCCACTACACACATACGCGTGGATGTAGCAATATGTGTTAAATACAGTTGTGTTGCAACCCAGCACTCGTCTCTGTGTTTGAAATAATGCTGCCAACGTCAGGCAAATGAAATGCCTCTGACCATTACACCGAATGAAAGGACAGATTTCTCCTGTTTTCATCATCTTTAAAACGTTACAAGTATGTGGAATGAAATTGGTCTACAAAAATGTTTGGCGTTTGCTTCAGGAGGGTGTGATGGATGCAGCCAGCACTGATTAAGAACAAAGGAAAAAGAAATGCGACACAATAGTGACTCAGTGAAAAACGCACAATGTGAAAAACAATTTGAAAGCCTTTGTTTAGCGATTTTATTAGAAGTTACTAATTAGAGCAAAAATTCCCGTTTGCCTGCTTCTAAAACCAATTGAAGAGTTTTTGATGTTGAGCTGACCGACGGCACTCACTCGAGATCTGACGGCAGTCACTTCCGAACAGACGACTGGAAAAGTAACTTTTGAACACTGCATTAGTTTCCCGCTAATTAACACTGAACCACGGGGTTCTTTGCAGGAAACATCTTTGTGATTATCAGCAAATGATTTGGACAAAGAATGAAGTCAAATTATTTGCAACATTTCTGCAGCTGAACCTTTGTCACCTTTAGACGCCACTCGCGTGAAGTTTTGCACACACCAACGCCGCAGTGCTCCAGCGTCGCCGAGCGTCATGAAGCAGGCCCGCTGTGTTCTGAGAGTTCCTCAAAGGAGGTGCATTTTAAAAACAAGCAGTGGCTCATTTTAAAGAGACAATCACGCTGTGGATAGTGCTGGGATCGGCACTCGTTTTCAGCATTTTCTACAGTAGGCTACATCACCTTCTGTGTCTGGGTTAGAAATAAAAACAGATGTGAATGTTAACAAGGAGATGAGTTGTCCTTTGCAGACAAATTCCTCCAAGAGAAGCAACCTGCTCTCAGTTTTTATGAGTTTTGAACTTGGAGCTTAAAGCCAGAGTTGTCTATAAATCAGCTCAAGATAAAACAGAATATGTTAACTCTCTGCAGAGTAAGTGCACAATAATCACAATAATCACACACGCAGAAAGTCCGAGACGCATTATTAGAGCGCTACAAGAGGAGAAAATGTGCACTTTTACAAGAGATGACATGATCGGAGATCAGCGTATACAGCTTCTATCTAAATGTTTGCATAAGAAAGCATTCATTACTCCATAGAGAGGAGTCCTCTTAAGAGAAGCGTCTGCCACATTATACGTAGTCCTGCTTTATCAAACTCACATTCAAGCTTTAAAAGAATCATCCTAATTAAATGTTTTATGAACATTGATGAAAAGACTGGGACAAAAGCTAAAAAGCCCCTCATTGTAGCTTTGAGGCAGCAATAACGGCTTCAACAAAACATGCTGACAAATCTGACAAAAACACCACCCACAGGCAGAATCTGTCTTCTGTGCCGCTGAGATCACAGAGGGCGTCCTTCGCTGTGACCTTAGCGGGAGTCAAACCGACTCGAAAAACCAGCGAGCCAATCGCGTGACACGAGCAGATAAGGATGAGACTCACTGTGTTGAATCCAGGGAAGAGGCTGACCGCTGAGGCTGCGTCCAGTGGAATGGGCAGGAACTGCTTCATGCTCAGCGAGGTCTGGACAGCAGGCAGGGTGGGACGCACCAACGCAGGCATGAGGCCATTTTGACATGTGTTACCTGCAGGAGGGAGAGCAAAGGCAACATGTTGAAGCGCAGACAGCATCGAGGCGCTCGAGACCAAAGCTTGCAGCTTACGTCCCAATGAACCTTCAGGGTTCGCTTAGTGCGGGTCCGTGATATCACATCGTGTTTGTGTAAATCATTTAATCTGGCACTTTAACACCTCAGCCACACATCCCTCACGCTGGCTCCACAGCTCACAGCGCAAACCCACTTCACTGAAATTAATGCCAGAAGTAAAAAGTATTTTTGGCTGCTTGTGAAATAGGTTGTAATTCAATCTGATGGCATGGAAATCCCCCAAACCTCCACTTGGGTTGCTTTTAATGTTTTAAAGCTGGAAAAACCTTGATACCCTTTGGGGGGAATTTCCATTATTTCAAAGTCATATTTTTTAATCATTTTTGTTGCAATGGTTTTATTATTGCAGTTCGAACTCATCATAATCTAATTTCCTCTCTCCAGTTTGGAGGATTTTCATGTTTGAACACTCGACTGTGATTACATTATTTCAACTCCATTATTTCGACCTTTTCTGGAACTTTTAATCACATCTCAGCTTAAGAAGAACGTGAGAGCCTCCCGCTGTTCTGCGCTGAAGACCGAACACGTTTCAACCTCCGGGCTGAAAAATGAAGCCGGTGCTAAAAACTGCAGTTCCTCCAGTGGCTGTTTGAGGCAAAAGGGAACCGATCCCTGCAGACATGTTTAAAATGGCCGAGCATGATTAGAGCCTGCTGCTCCGTGGGTACCCTCACCCTTTATAATAATTGCATGGCGGGAGTTTGATTTCAGAACTCATTCGTCTGAATACTGGTAAGGTTTAAAGTTAGGGCTGCAAGCAACCAATCACGCTGGGGTGAACATCGCCGACATGTTTGTGATGTTGATGCCTTTTGGAGTATTTTAATGAAATTACGTTCCTGTGTTACACAGCCCATCCAACAGCTGGTGTTCAGTATTTTACTGATCTATTAGTCTGTGGCTTTGACCATCTTTCATACACTATCAATAGTGAAGAGACTGAACATCCATCCATCTATTTTCTTCCACTTATCCGGGGCCGGGTCACACGGGCAGCAGCCTGAGCAGGGAAGCCCAGACCTCCCTCTCCTCAGCCAGCTCAACCAGCTCATCTGGGGAGGCATCATTTCATATCATTTCTCCAGCATGTCCTGGGTCTATCCCGGGGCCTCCTCGAGTAGCCTGGAACAAGAGGCGCTAAGGAGGCATCCTAGGCAGATGCCCAAACCACCTCAACTGGCTCCTTTTGATGCGAAGGAGCAGCAGCTCTACTCTGAGCCCCTCCCGAATGGCTGCTGTCCTCACCCTATCTCTAAGGGAGAGGCCAGCCTTCAACGGAAGCTCATTTCTGCTGCTTGTATTAGCAATCTTGTTGTTTCGATCACTAACCAAAGCTCATGACCATAGTTGAGGGCAGGGAGGTAGACTCAACAGCTTCTCTTCTGTCAATCTCCTTTCTCCCGTCACTCGTGAACAAGACCCCGAGATACTTGACCTCCTCCACCTGGGACAGCGACCCATCCCTGAGCTGGAGCGGGCACTCCACCCTTTCACGCCTGAGGACCACGGTCTCAGACGTGGAGCTTCTCATTCTCATGCCAGCTGTGAACCGGTCCACTGCGAGCTGGAGGCCACCGCCTGATGAAGCCAAGAGGACCGCGTCAGCCACAAAGAGCAGAGACGAGATTCTGAGCCCACCAAGACTGAACAGTTCTTGAAAAAAAAAAAAAATAAGAATTACAATTTCACGTCATCTGTGTAAAAATGTTTTACAAAGTTCTGTAGCATCAGTCGCTGTCTCATTTTGTTTCACAGCAAAGGTCAACTTATGAACCTTTTCTGAGCAGCTGATGAAGCTGTCGCTACGTGTCCGGTGGTTTTTGGATCAGTGAACCACTGAATGGCCTAACGTCACACGACTAGCAGGTAGCCGCCATGTCCTACAGTTGCACCTGACTGAATGAGTCCCTCTCTCGGACGGTCTGTTCCTGGAATTCAGACTTTAACTTCCACTTTGGCTGTTTCGCAAATTTTCTCCGATCCTGCAAACGTTGCTCCTGAAAATATTCAACACAGGAAATAATCTGTGCTGCTGCTGAAGTTTTCTGGGAGTTTCCTGCGGGAAGCCATGGTGGGCATTCCTGATTTGCATACCGTAGACCTCAACATTATCGCCACTCTTCTGCTGCTAGAAATACAACACAACTGTACCACAATCACTCAGCTGGTAACACAGGCACTAAACTCAGCAAGGAAATGATGGCTCTATATGGAAACGTACCATTCTGTGCAAAGGCTTGCTACTTTAGCAATCATTACAACTTACATCCTGGGAGAAGGGTTCATTCTAACTAATTTATTTACTGCAATTGTGCAAAAGCAGTCATTAATGTGTAGGTTTCTCTGATGTTCTTCTTGGTCAAGAGAATACTGTGAATTGTTTCAGTAATTCATTTGACTCATTCATTCGGCAGTCTTGTGAACTCACTGAATTTGTTCCCTTTTTTTAATCCCAATCAGACCCAAACTGTCCTCCGAGAACAAGCGTTGTATGCAGATAACCGCCGTGCGATCCTACAACGATGTTTATCTCTCCAAAACAGATGTTCTCATTCTGAAATTGTCACCAGAAACAGCTGACGTGGAATGACTGCAGCCGGCGCAACGTTTCAATGATTCAATGGCCAGTGAGGCCTGGCCCACACATCTCTAGGAAAAACAAAAGTAAATATTTCATTTTTATTGTCATGTGAGCATGCCACGCCAGCAGAGTGCTTTTAAAACCACCAATTAGAAACAGCACAGGGCCCATTTCAGCACGGCCAGGACCGAAAGAGAAAGAGCAGAGAAAGCCGTCGCAAGCGTCCAGAACGTTAGGAATTGAAGAAGCTATTTCGTAAAGCTATAATGAGAACCAGAGGGATGATTTTTATTTTTTTAATCACTGCACATTTAACAACAGTGGAGCTCTGGGCCAGCGTGGCTCTAAACCTCTGGCAGATACCATATCAAACCACTGTCTTGAGACAAATGAAAACAAGATTTGCCACGTTTCAGTCCCCAGGCAGCGGTTAGGGGTAAATAAAATGCAAAAGTCATAAAGATGAGAGGGGAAGAGGGGGAAAAAAACCCACAAGTTGCCCCCGCCTTCTCCCACTCTGTCTTCCGTCTTCTCCCTCCAGTCGCCGGAGCGCTGCCATCTGTTGGAAAAGAGCACATGCCGGCTCTCATGTGGAGGCACGTCCTAGTCCCAACTTTAACAGAGCATGCTCTTCTGCAGGGATCGTCCAACCGTGCCATCTCTCAACATGCCGGCCTGACGTCAGCCCGCAGGCTCGCCTCACCTCTCTCCCAGCCAAATCCGCCATTCATCAGCTCGGCGCGCACAGTCAAAACAGGCCGCTCAAAGACGACGGGGATGATGCGTCGGATTAGCCGGCAGCGAGTTGAGGAGTGACAAACTGAAAAGGGAATTTGTTTGCTAGGGTCGTGTTTGGTTTGCTGAGTGATAGGATATGAACTGTGACATCCCACCGAGGTGGAAGTCTGGGATTTTTTTTTTAATACACAAGTAACTGATTTGTTCCACCACTGAACAGGAAATCACAATAAAGTCGTTATTTTATTGACACAGTAACTAGTGGAAAAAAAAAAAAGCTGTTTTATTTCAAGACACAGAAAACGTCTCCATTACTGGACTTACTTGAGTGGGCACTTTCAGGGTGTTTTACTGCTCAACATTTTTGGATTAATATTGCTAATTTATGATTAACAGCTTTAATGTTTTAACTTTATCCTTTGCATGAGTTTTCCTATCTTATATCTTTAGTCTTATCTATGTTCTATTATTGTTGTTCTTAGTAGTAAAAGTCACCAGATAGCATGCACTGTTTTATCTTTAGCAGTTCAAACTATTAACCCATTAGGAACGTGACAAATGAGGTCGTAAACAGTTAAAAAAGTGGACTTTTACACAATCAGACATCTGTTCATAACCAAAGGAGTCTCTCTCTCTCACACACACACACACACACACACACCGCTCCAAACTGGGAGCAATGTAGGTTCAGTCTGTGGCTACTCTGTAACTAAATGCTTACGTCAGCATCCTAACATACTGATATTTAGCTGGTGTCAAGAGTCTCTCCTTAAAATGCTAGCATGATATCATGGCCTTATTATTACGAATAACAGGACTATAAGCAAACATTAAACTTTTTGGATTTTCACTCTCTGGGAACCTTCTCAGCGTCTCCACCTGACATCCATCTCGTTCACAGCAATGATAATCACACTTGAGTTCACCTTTTTGCTGCTAACTTAGCAACTTTGTCACTAGATTGCATCAGTTGTCATGCCCCTTTAGCAGATTATGTCTTTTCAAAAGAAGCCAAACAGCAACTGTAATGCCTCTTTGTGCAACATCCTGCTCTCCGTGCACAGGAGGAGTGAGCAGCAGAGTAGGTCAGAGACCCCCTGCTGCTCTCCGAGAGCTCACTTTACATGTAAACGCAAAAGGTCTTTAACTTGTGTGTGCGCTGATTTGGGAGAATCAGACGGGAGTGCGTGCCCCGTCGTTGAATATCTTTCAATTTTACAGCAACCGATGCAATCATTGTGAGATCGTCCTCATTGTGGTGCACTATGAAAAGTCAAGGGATCGCCAGAGTCACTTGGAGTAATGCCTGCGGGCACATTAAATACTCTTAATTTGGACCATAGCGGTGGATCAATCTTCACCCATATTCCCACACATATTGTAGATCGATGCAGCTACTATGGCTAATGATCTAAACATGGAGTAATTACCTCTGTCCAATCAGTACAGTGGTGTAAAAGTCAAGTTTCCTCCCTGGAGCACGGAGGAGGTGAGTAAGGGAGTAAATGATAGTAAGTGGATTTAATGTGGTTGTGAATTTTTAGACTTTCCTAAACCCTGGACTGTCTGAGGTGCAAAAAGGAAACTGTGATTCTTTTTTTTAATCTCCTGTGAAAGGTAACGCAACAATTGCAACCTGGCCAACATGCCCAAACACATAAGGACCTTCCTGCATTCCTTCTTCAGCCCGATCATCTGTCACCACCAGCAAAGGGTTACAATATCAGGCAACCAGGAAGGGAAACTTTGACCCCAACTCCTGAGCAGCATGCTGATTCCACGACACACTATCCCCATGACAGAAAAAGTCAGGAAGTAAAAACACAGATCAAAGTTTCATTGTTTAACCTGTGGTGAGATTTACATTTTAGTCTTTGTGGTGTGCTGACAGCTTCTACACCAGGACACAGTGGCATCTATTTCACATCAAGACTCATTCAGGAGAGTCGCTCCACTCTGAAAGGTCATCGGGTTACAGTCATTAGAAGACTGCCCGAAAAGAGTGGAAGTTAGAAAGGGAGTTCACTTGTCTCTGCTCTAGTCATCTATTTTCTGTCGGGAGCATTCGCTCAAATCATTACAACTAAAGTAAACAGGCAAAAGCCAGAAAAATGGCACCGTAAAGGTCAGTGGAAGAAGAAGCCTGGTTATATGTCAGGACAGCGGCCTCGAGGCAATCTCGCCAGTACGGATCTGTTTACACAGCGAGGGAAGCCTTGCAGCTGAATGAAGACCTCTCTGTAAGCTTCTCGTGCAGGCGATGGCACCAAGTATGTGAGAGCTAAATGTAAGATTTATAAGCGGTCGAGGTTGCAAAATGTTTGTTTATAAAATGCAACCGCAAATTTGTACTTCATGCCACACAGAAAAGTGCAGAGAGAGCTCAGTGTCTCCCCGTGTGCCTCTCAGACGGCAAAATCCGAAAACAAATGAATAAATCAAATTGAAAATAAGATGCAACCGCAGCTGAAATTAAGTCCCAGCAAAGACGTGTTACCAGGAATAATGTGCAGTATTTCTGTGCAATGATCACACCAAAACTGGTTTCTTCCAGCCAAAGAACGCCTCAAACCAAATTAAAAATCGAGGAAGTGCTGCAGCATTCTTTGCTAATCTGAATTTTAAAGGAACACTAGCTCAAAATACAGTGTCTCAGTAGACAAGTGTCACTCACAGTGTTGACCTCAGAGAATTAGCAGTTGACCCTGTCGAGCTCACTATAATGTTCTTCTTTCACAGCCCGTTACGTTACAGTTTGGATTCACTCGATTTCATCAAAAATCACTTCCAGCCACTGCAGGCAGATGTGTTCTGCACAAAAGGCCACCAACACAAACTTCCTGTGGACAGAGTCGACAGTTTCCATGGGAACATAGCAGCTAAATAGCCTGAGACCCCCCCCCAACGAGCCGGTGGAGACCAAAAGCAGAGCAAAAAGAAAAATAATATCACAGCTAAAGCTGTCGTGTTTTCCTGTGTCACAGATTCAAGCCAATGCTAATGATGCCGTGTGTCTGCTGGACATGTAAACACATTAGCATAGAGCGGCTTTGATAGCATTTTAATGTCAGCTGTAGGCACGCTTTAGGGTTGTTTTTTTTTATTCAGCGTAATTCTAATGAATCAAATTAGGCACAATCCAGTTGATGCACATTCAACCCCGGGCTTTTGGAGAAGCTTTTTTTGCCCGCTTTGCCCACAAGTGTAACGATGCAGAGCTGAGATGAGATCTGACTTCTGGAAACATTTGAAAAAGATCAGAATAGATTAAAGTTTTCGCCCACCGGCCTTTGCTTATCCATTCTTTTTGAGACCGCGCTGCACCGCGCGGCGTATGAGATGTTACGAGCAGCTCATTGAACACGATGTGCGCGTGGCCACGGCTTTGCTTTCAGACTCTGACTGTCCTCTGCGCTGCCCTTCCTGAAGGATTCGTGTATCTGGGGCTCGAGCTTTTTTTTACTCCTGCGGCACTATGTCGAGAGAGGGAGAGAGTAAAAATGATGTCTGGAGGACGCCGACTGGCATAAATAATGAATCATCTCGTGCTTGCTCTCCTCCACCTTCTGCCTCCTCTTACTGTCCTGAACCTGGCAGCTCCTCCGATAAGATCTGCCCAGAGAGAGCGACGGTCCTCGCGGCCTCACAATAAAAACGCTCGCTCTCGCACGGCCATCAATTTCTCTCAGCAAATATAAATCCAATTATTAGATAAATCTGAATTCCTCTAAAAACTCATTCGTATGCTGATGACGTTCCAGATGTGATTAACACTTTTGTGTTTTCGTGGGGTTTGCTGATTGTATTCTGTGACCCTTAACATGCAGCGAGATCAGCATTTCCCTTCAAGCACGGAGCAGAACATCATTTCACCCCTATTAAAATGAACAAAGTGAGCACAAAGGCTAGATTTAGGACATTCTTACTTCTTGAAAGCTACACGTTTACCCATTTTCCAATTAACCTTTAAAATCTCACCGGCGTGTGGCTCTCAGCCACATACTGTAACACATGCTACCTCCACTCCCTTCAGATTAGCATACTGGAGCTCTCTCAGTTGTCACGAGTGGAGCCCGCTAATAAACACAGCTGTCTGTGAATCGGCTCCAACAATCACTTCCCATGCACTCTGTAATCTGAGGTTAACCAAAAAGATGTTTATGTGAGGCTAAACGCCGACCGCAGCGGCAAACACACCGGATAGATATCCTCTGGGCCTCTGACTCAACAGCGTTAATAGCTTGTATGATTGCAGCCCACACTCGGCACCTATTACCCCGCTCGGAGTTCATTTGCTGATTGTGATGTATGAGAGATTAACGTTTGTTTCTGCTCTGTTTATTTTTATTCTTGCACTCCTGGAATCTTGTTACAAAGAGGTCACGATACGTGGCACGATATTAATCACCTGAACAGAAAACAAGCTGCAGTCAAACAGCAACAACGCAGAGCCGGAGCACAAACAGTGTTATTAATCTTTTAAGAGTTTGCTCCATGCGGTGCACTCAGGACCGCATTCATAAATGCTAAACCGATGCACACCCAGCGCGGTGACCTTTACCCTTTGGTTTGTTTTACACCGAGCACCGGAGATAAAAGGCTTCTTAGTATTCTACCCGATGAGACTGGAGACCAAACAAGCGTGACCTTCTAAAGAAACCTCTCTGAACTCGCCACTTCTTATGATTTTGGGTTAAACGGGCCCGAACTGGGAACCCACTCATCCAGCCAGACCTGCACTGCCTTTATTTTCTCTTCGCTCTCCAGCAGCTTCACACCTGACCGGCATCAAGCGTGGATCTCAAAGAGCTCGAGCTGTCTCTGCACCTGACAGCTTATTCATTTATA
>VUQK01010296.1:0-13675 GCA_015106715.1 Bujurquina vittata | reverse complement strand
TTAGGGGGCAATCACTTTTTCACACAGGGCCATGGTGGTTTGGATTTTTTTTCACCTTTACTACTGCACACCTTCATTTACAACTTGCATTTTGTGTTTACTTGTGTTGTCCTTGACTATTGTTTAAATTGGTTTGATGTTCCGAAACACTTAAGTGTGCCAAACATGCAAAAAAACAGGAAATGAGGAAGGGGGCAAACACTTTTTCACACCACTGTATTTGCTGAGGTTTATGCAGATGAAATATAGGCATTGACCATGTGAAACTTAAATAAGTAGACTTCTCAGGTGCCATCTCTCTGGCTTCGGCTGGGTAGAATTTCATTTTGGGGGATTTCTGCATCATTCTGGCACACTTTAAGCCGTCACGAAAAAGGTCAAACCTTCCCCGCGAATAACTCCTTTTCCTCTGGTGTGTTTGTATTATGTAACACCTTTGTGCTGCTGTGCTGACAGCGAACTCTATCTCCTCCAAAGAAACAGGTCAGGGGTTGTGAATCCCAAACGGACCTTGCTCATCTCCAAACATGCTTAGATGTGCTTGGTTTACCCCGCTATGCCCTGTCAGCACGAGGACGGGAGGGGCAGGGCTGTCCCCGAAAGGATGTCCACATTTAGAAACATGAAGCAAGGGAAACGAAGCAAAACTGAAGTAGGTGATAGATCAACGGGGAGTTTAAGCAATGGCTATCTTCTATGTTCACAACTACTGGGCAGAAATGTACTTAATTATGTTTTTGCTGCACTCATTTGGCTCTTTTCCAACTTTGTGAAAACAGCTTGGGAACATATTAAAACCCTTTTTTTTGTGGAATTTTCTACGTACTTTAATATTCTGTCTTATTTTTCCAACCTTACTTCACTTTCGCCTCTATTACTACTTCTTTCCATCTGTCCCCCTTACACTTCTTTCGTCTTTCCATATTCCTCTCACCCTCTTTTGCATTAGGTCTGACTCAGCAGTGTTTTCAGAGGCTAATAACAGAACCAGCCAGTCAAATTAATTACTGCTGGCCCTGCAGCAGTCATACCTCTCACACACACACGGACACAAACACACACAGGAGTATTTCTGGATGCTCAGATGGCTGAGGAGGCAATTCCAGACATTAAATACCTTTGGGGCACTGAAGTGAATGAGACTACACACTTCCCCTTTCCGTCTGGAGCCTTAAAGGGCAATTACACCCTAAAACCTCAAGATGATTAAAATAACATCACATGCAAGTATTTCTAGCTACCGCGGCAATTTCAAAGCAGAGTGTATTTCTAAAGCATCATTAGAATTTCCAGGTTCAGGCGTGAGGATAGATTTCATTTTCCTGCGCTTGTGCTGAACTTGTCTGTGGACATCCAGGCTCGTTGTTCTCATCAATAAACTGCTACGCATCTTCTCAGCTGGCATTGGTTATGACAGCAGGTATCACATTTCCCAAATGGCTTTATTTTACAGGCAGTGAGACCATTAAGCTCTTAAGACCTACCCGATAATCACTGACCAATTTAGGTTAGGGTTGATTGGGATTTGTAATACCACATGCTTAAGAGATGAAAGATTAAAATAATTTACATGTAGTTTGTCCAAATATTATAAAGGCAAGACGGATGGAGGGATGAACCCCAACCCCTGATGTTTACCAGATTGTTGGATAATCTAGAAATAGGCCTTTGCCTTATTACAACCAGTATTAATGATTTCTCAGAGGGAGCAAGTGCAAAGCCAAAGAGTCAAGTGTCAGTTGACAATAAACAGACTTTAAGACTGGAAGGACAAAAAGCAAAATGGGCTCAGGAACATGTCCAGAAATCACTGTCTGTGAGCACAGATCATCGTGCCATCCACATGATGCAAAAAATAAGCCATATGTGAACATTAACCAGACATGCTGCTTTCTTCTTTGAGCCAAAGCCCATTTAAATGGACTGAGGCAAAGTTGAAAACCGATTTGGGAAAAAAATGACACTGCCTCCTCCAGACTAAAGCCTCCATTTCTGATGGTATGGAGGTGCATCAGTGCTGATGTATTTGGCAACTTGCACATCTGGAAAGTCACCATTAATGCTGAATAGTATACACAGGTTTTAGAGCAACAAGCGCTCCCATCAAGATTACTTTTTCCAGGGAAGGCCTTCCTATTTTAGCAAGACGCTGAACAGCATGGCTTTGTAGTATAAGAGTGCAGGTGATGAACTGGCCTGCCTGCAGTCCAGACCTTTCATTAACTGAAAGCATTTGGAGCAACATGAAATAAAACATAGATCAAAGAACAACGAGTGTAGCGAAGCTGTCTATTAGATAAGAATAGGACAACATTCCTCGCCCAAATGTCCAGCAGCTGCTTTCCTCAGTTCCCAGATGTTTACTGTTAAAAACAAATGGTTCAAAATGAGCTAATTTTTCCCTTAAACTGATATATTTTCTCAGTTTAAACATTTAATATATTTTCTGTGTTCTACTGTGAAAATAATGCGGGTTTACATCTTTGTCACATTTTACATTATGTCCCAACGTTTTCAGAATCGGGATTGTAGTGAAAGCAGGTGGATGCTGGATAATGATGGATGACTGGTTTTGCTGATTTCTTTTCAGAGAATATGCTCTTTTTTTCCCTTGCTCAGGAGGTTTTTCCACTTTTTCCTCCACACCATTTTCTGAGTGAAGGCTGTCTGAGTCAGAATAATTTATTTCTTAGTTGACTGCTTCCCTTGTTTGCTATCAAGTTAGAGATCAGTCAGTGTATTCTTGTGCTGAGAGACCAGCTGTATTGATTCTTAGGTTCTAATGTCAGTGTAGGTGAAACAACCTTCATGTTTCCTGTGATTCCTTTATAGTTGCATCAAATCAGAAATGATAAATTAACAAGATCATGAAGGCTGGTCAGCCACAGTTATGTACAAGATTGTCCACATAGCAACCAACATTGCTAAAATGAGCCACAGCTAAGCCTAGGATTAGATTTTAGTTGGTGCATCTGAAGTCCTTTTAAAGTTACAGTGTGTAAAACTTTAACTGTTAGATGTCAGTAAGTCACAGATTGCAGTTCTGTTCTGTTTTCTTATTCCTCCAAATTCAAGTGCCTAATCATAACTATGGTGGCTGTTATAGGACAAACATGTTTTACTCAGCTAAGAGAGATCAAAAACATTAAATTTAGACTGTACCAGCCACGGCTACTGGCATATTTCTACTACTGTTTGGACCAGATCCCAATCTGCCTCAGTTTTTTCCTGTCTGTGGAAGGCTGTCTGTCCACTTTTTACCTCAGCTGTGAGAAGCATCCACCTTTATTCACTCTAGAGGAGGCTGTAAAACTTTGTGAAAGGAGCCCGATACGAGTCGATGAGTCAGAGGAGCTCACTTCTGACCGCTGACAGCGATAGCAAACTTTTCTGTCTGTAAGAGCTGCTGTTTTGTCGCTGTTAGCCAGGCGCTAGTAAAACTGTATCTGAGGTGCATGTAACTTTACTGGACTCTGTTGTGTAGTCGGCTCCTGTCAGCTGTCCGGACACAGGAGGGTTGAATGTCTTATCTGCTGACAATAAGTAATTGCAACAATATCTGGAATAAATAAACATGTTTGAGCGCGTTTTCATGTGTTAGAGCCGTGATTTCATTTCAGGAGATGAGCCATGAGGTGAGGAGGAAGAGGATGACATTTTATTAAGATGCTGGTGGTGTCGTCTCTTTCCTTCGCATTTTCACTTCTCTGGTGAAGGGGACCCCTTCTCTGATAATAAAACATAGGCATGATACTTCATATCTGGAGTCTGAGGATGCAGACATGAATTTAAATGTTCCTCCACAGCAGGAAAATGCCTATGAACTCTCTAATGCTTTTGGCGTATGTGGCCGCTATAGCCAAATACGTAAAACACAATTATCGTCAGGGAGAAGTCCTTCCTTGCCACTGTGTTCAAATGTAGTGGGGGACATCGCGATTTCCGCAAACCGTCACCCACTTTGTTGGATTTTTAATGTAATAATTCTAAGTTTATGAAAAAGCACCAGTTTGTTGGAAGATGTCATTACACACTAATCTATGTATATTCAAGTGTACAATATTCTTTTTTTCTATTAAATAATGAAAAGCTACTGACAGTAGCTTTAAAGTCCATTAAAGGCCGGCCTTGATAAAAGTGTTCTTAATTACTGTTCTAGTGTTTCCTCTAGTGTCTGACAAATCAGTGAAGAAGATAATAAAAAGTTTGTGGAAATGGCCAAAATAGTTTGATAACCCAAACATATAGACTTCCTTCTTTGGTGTAGCAGCTGGACCACAGATCTCTGAGGTGACCCCTCTGTGTTGACAGTTTGAGCCTCGTGTGTGTGGCGGTGCTGTGGTGTCATATGCTGTGAATCTAAAGACAGACGCCCGCTGATGTGTGACTCTAGTTTCACTTACTCCAGTCGTGCATAAACCCCATCTCAACAAACACACACAAAATCACACCCCTCCTTTCTGTCCAGGCACTTAGTCTCTGCCGGCACACTTGTCATGTTTTGCCTCCGGCGGCATATGGCTGCTTGTTGGCCCGCCTTACCCAGTTGACCAACTTCCAGGATCCGATACAAACATGTCCACCGAGAGACGCCTGGTGGTCATTTCCCATCCAGCACAGAAAAAATGTCCAATTTCAACTCATGTATTGGTATTATGCTTGGTTAGTAGATTACGAGGAAATTAAAGTGAAAAAGTGCCATCAGTTTTACTTTTGTGGGGGGATTATTCAAATACAGTCTATTCTTGTACGAACCACAATCGCTCAACAGTTTGAAGATTGACATTTTGTTTCACGCCGCTCCCATGGAGATCAGACTTAAAAGATTATGTGCATATCTCACTTAAACAAACTGTTAAAACGAACAGAAACTAAACTTATCCACCAAGATCTCACAGAGTTTTGATTATACCCTATCATTCGTACTAGGCAAACAGCTGATGTAAGCCTGTGTAACAAGTTAGATTGTGTAACTTACCCAGAGCAAGCTGGAGAGTGATTAAAAAAGAAGCAGGAATCGGGGTTTAGAAGCAAATGAGAGTTGGGGGGACAACTGATTTTTTAAAGATTAATAAAAAGTAAAAGCAAAATGTTACCAATTTCCTGTTTTTTATTTGACAGAACACAGAACGTCTCCTGATATCACACCTTTCAATCCAGATGAAAGAGTGCAAATACTCTATGTTTCTTATATTGATTGTGGATTTATACTATGTATCATTTTGGCCCCTGAAAAGGATCCAATAATTACACAATCCTACAAGACTGCACCTGTAAGGAGAGACGTTTTACTGTACTTTTATTTCTGAGAGTGTATACAGTTTGCAAAGTATCGGCATAGCTTCAGGTCTGTTGGTAGTTTCCTACGCTGCTGCGTGACCTTCCACAGAAAGCTGTCTCCCAGCTTGGCTGTTTGTCAACTCATCTTGCTGAAAGAAGGCTGTATTATCCCGCACCCGTGCTTGGAAACCAAGCTTTGGCTCCCAAGAGTGACATCCAGATGAGTGAAAGTTTGGAATTGACGAAAGTTTCCAGACCTCGGGTTGCCAGAACTCTCTCAGATAAAACAGCAGTGCCTGGAGCCTGAGCAGAAGGAGAGTTATAAGGACGGGCGCTGCCAGCCTGCCAGCAATGTGACAATAATATCCCCACTTCACACATTCGTGATGGGTGCACTGATGCACAAATGTACTGTTACCGGGGTGTGTGTACGGGACAGAGTGTGTATATACAACGCGCAAGTAGATCCAACCAAAATACACTCAACCTTGGATATCCTTTCCATCTCTCTACATCAAACCCCTGAAGGATATAAATAGTTCTGTTTGCGTCTGTGCCAGTGTGAGTGTGAGTGTGTGTGATGATGTAAGGCAGTGTCGTGGGTCTTGCTGTCAGCCATCCAGAGGACAGCGAGTGACAGTTGTTGTACTTTCATGGCAGGATTATGACAATAGTATCTTGGGAACTTCTGTCAGATCTCTTTTTATTGTTATAATTATTATTATTAATTTAGTTTTTTGGAGGGGAGGGAGGGACTTATTCTTTTCAAAATAAAAGTATCTGCTTCTTGAAAAAAAAAGGCACGACATTAAATCTTATTAAAGGCTTCAGTTCAGCAGATGAATCTTCTGGAGATGTTCTTTAAATCAAAATGGGTTGCAAGTACTCTTTAATTGGATTGGTAGTGAAAAGACAAGATGAACTTGGATTATCTCTGAGAATAAAATCATAAATTCATGAGAAAACTGCAACCATCCAATTTGTCGCACCTAGTGTACCGTATCTGAGCCCAGGACACAGGGACAGCAGTGTGAGCAGAGATGACACTAAGGCATACTTTGATGAGCAATAACTCCTACTTAAAAGTGCCACATTATTAAAAATAAAATTAGCACTTTCCTTTTTTCTTCTTCTTTTTAAGTAAACACAGTTTATTGTCTTCCACTGAATGGACCCAATTCTCGGAAACATTCTTCGGTCTGGATACTCTAAAAATATGGTAATACAAAAATTACAAGTTTTTTTTCTTTTTGCATCCAGTTGCAAAGAACAACTTAATTAATTCATAAATTGATACACGCCAGGCAGATGTGTCTGTGGTGTAATAAGGCTGGCTAAACCTCGCCTTGTTAAGTGTTGTAGGACAAAAAATAACAGTTTTCTTGTGAACAAAGCTATTTTTTTCTTGGGAAGCTGTTAGATTTGACTTGTAAATTTATCATTTTAATCTCAGCAAACATCCTATTTTTTTTTTAATTTTACCACCACTTTTAGATTTACCACGTCAAAATGTTCTCCTAATATTACCATATTTATATGTACAGAGATGTGAAGAAAAAGGAGGCTCTGTTCTGGCTTCAAATGCTCTCACATGCATCTCTTGTTTGCTAGATTGTTGCTAAAATCATTAGAATATTAATGCTGTTGTACAGTAAGGCTAATGTAAATACAATAAAAAAGCATATTTATATGTCAACAAATGACCAACAAACAAAACAAAAAATGTTTTAGCGATTTTAATCCAGACAAAAACTTTTATTTCAGGTATAAGAGGAGCAGCACTGCCGTAGTGGGCTTTGTTTTCTTTCCTTTCTTAGAAAACTGAAGCAAAAAAAAAAAAGTAATTTACAAACAGCCAGTATAGCTGAAAATATGAAGCAGAAAAGTGCCACCAACATTAACTGTGCAGAAACACTGCAGCAATGAGCACTTAGCAGCAGAAGTGCCACTAAGATTCCCCAGATGTGAAGATCTTCACAATCACTTTTTTAAGTCTATTTTTGCTCCTCAGAGGCACAGCAACCTGAAACTTAACTTTTATTTTTTCCATTTCAACCATTTAGTGGCTTGGAAGGAGTGCAGCGGCATGGTATGCTCCAGTTCCTTGGAGAACATTTCAAGGGAAGTGCTGCCGTGTCCCAGCGATGATCATGTACAGAGAGATTCAGTGGGAAGAGAAATAAAACATGAGATATATGAGAGGTCGAGGGAATTTTTAAGTGCTGAGAGCAAATCGAAGTGGGATGATTCGGTGGGGAGAAAACGAGTTAAGGTACAGTACTACTTTTTGTAGAGTTTTTAGCTCCTGATAAAAGTTATAGTGACTAACTTCTTTTCTACTTAGAGTCCCAGACTGTGGTTTAACTTTCAGGTGGAAGTTTTGTGTGCAGATCAAATCTAGGACAAAATGTGTACCAGAGTATCTCCTTTAAAAGTTTCACATCAAAACTTAATAATCTACAGTTTCTGTAGATGAAGTGAAGTACTAAGAGATGTCTGAAAATATAGCATTTAATATCTGCAGCAGGTGATTAAAAGTGACATCAGAAATAGTGTTGATGTTACTGGCTGTATGCTGCTGGTTCTACAAGAGAGAACATGAACAGGCATGGACACTTTCTTGAAGGAAAAACTTGAACATTTGTGATGGGAATACTGTACATTTATGTCATATGTTAAAAATGCACTGCAATGGAATAAACACTACAGGACAAATATCACAGTGAAAATCAACTCATTGCTGGTTCTGAAAGAGCCAGTACCTCCAAGTCTAACACCATGGTTGTTTGGAAAAAAAAAAACTAGTATATTTCTAACCCTGGGTTGGAGTTTCCTCCATAGTATGAACTCAGCCTTAAAATTGAGGTAAAAGGCAAAGAGTAGAGCCATTGCTCCTTCAAGTCAAAGGATCCAAATGAACTACTACGATGTACATCTCTGTGGAGTTTTTATGGGATCTCTGAAAGTTTCACACATGATACCAGAACAGCTTCAGTGAGACACTGTTGCTGCAGAGCCAGTTTCCTTGGTGTAATCTCCCCGTTTGCTCTGGCTTCTTCCCAAAATCTAAAGATAGGTGCTGCATGTCAGGTTAAGCCTGGTGTTTCAAAATTTTCAATGGATGTAGATTAGATGGAAAAATAAAACTTTGTATGACTGTATAGGTAAATGGACTTGTAGTTTAGGCATCAGTTTAAGATTTTTTTTTTTAAATATTTATGGGGCTATGAACGTGAAATTGAAGTCATTCAAGCAACAGAACAGTTGTCAGATTTTCACATATTTTTGGAAGTTAGCCCAATAAGTCAGTTTTGGGGATTTGCTAGAGACATGACATGTATATATAAAGGTGGATGACACAAAAGTTGTTGGAGGATGTTTAGGAAAAAAAGAACTCCAATAAAAATGGTCTAAAAGTGAAATCCAGTAGATGACCTACACCGTGAAAATGAAGTAATAGCACTTTAAAGCTCGCTTACTAGCCCGTACCAAATTCATCACATACACCAGTGTTTAATTTGCTTCATACAATGACCGACAAAAGAACTGAACATGAATTAAATGGTCTAAAACCAAAGGAAATACTAACAAAATGAATAATCAAGAACATGAAACCGTTTCTTAATTTAGTAGACAAAACAGAAAGGTTTAACACACAGCCATATGTGTTCTTTTAACAGACAGATAATAACTGACTGTGTTGTCAGTTGGTGGAAACAAGACAAATAGAGCAGAGAGACCTGTCACAACAGCTTACTGTCACTGCAAAATGCCTGTGTGTGTGTGTGTGTATGTTTTAAAGCAAATTCTTTTGTGTGTGTGTGTGTGTGGAAGCTGGCTGCATAAAACACGTCAGACTAATGTGATTATGGCAAAGGAAGCCTATTATAACAATATGTGTCCCCTTAGTGGGGAGAATAAGATTACATTTGTGTAAAATTACTCCGCCTCCTAATTGTGTCAATGGATGGTATTTGTCTTTGTGGAGTAAATGGATTTTGGTTTTCCAATTAGAGACTGTTAATAAAACTCCACAGATGAACGGTTACGTGCAAATAGGCTGTTTGAGACATCATCTCTATACACAGACAGGTGACAAAGAAACTTTTCCGTAGTAAATTGCTGGCTCACCACATGCATACATGCACACCACATTAAGGCCGTTTCATCAGATTCACATCACTATTACTTTGTCGATGGAGCCACTGACATCCTGGAAGAGAGCACCGCCAGAATATTTTTATAAATTATTATGGGATAAAGGTGATTTCTTTGTACTGATTTGGACTCAATACATTTAATGGCGTTAA
Source organism: Bujurquina vittata (assembly GCA_015106715.1). Classification (NCBI taxonomy): domain Eukaryota; kingdom Metazoa; phylum Chordata; class Actinopteri; order Cichliformes; family Cichlidae; genus Bujurquina; species Bujurquina vittata. Next base: position 4,085 of record VUQK01010296.1, on the reverse strand, counting down.
AAGTGAGTGGAAGATCGCTGCTACTCCTCCTCCTCGACCTGTGCTTTGAGCCTTCTCACAGCTGGCATGCCTTAAGTTCATATTTATGTCTAGTAAAGCCAAGTTTAAGTGGTTTTTGAGTTATGTGCTGTTGACCAGCTCTGTTTATATTCTGCGTTTCGGCTCATCTTTGAGTCCTGCATTAGGGTCCTGTGTCTTGACAGCCACAGCAGTTTAATAATCCACATTGAACTATTTTATTCTGTGGTGGAGTTGAGAATGTTACATTGTTCTTTCTTTGTAATTTTTTATCCCTAAATCCTCCACTCCATCTAATTAATTAACCATAGACCCAGACAAAGTTGAAAGCCTGACTCTAAGCCTTGTCCGCCCTAACTGGAAAAATCTGTTTTATTTGTTATTATCTATTGTCCAACAGGCCCTTACTGCTTTTAGAGTTTGCCTGCTTTTTCAGCCTTTTCATCTGATTAAGTGCTCAGTTCAGATAAAATATTTATAGTGGGTGATTTTAATATTCATGTACATGAAGAACATGATAGTCTCAGCACTGGATTTAATCTATTATTAGACAAAATTGGCTTCTCTCAAAACAAAAATGAGCCTGCCCACTACTAATCCCACTTTTGTTGTAACATATGGAATAGAAACTAAAAACTTTGAATTTTGCATAATGGATGTCTCAGCACTGGGGAATAAATGTCATTACAGTAGATGTCTTTCTGAAAGTGCTCCAAATAAAAAAAAAATTATCTTTTTCAGCACCATGTGCCATCATAGTGCAGAGCAGCTAATTAAAGTCTACTCCCACAGAGGTCAATTATCCTGTCTTTAGTTTTACATCTTCACTGTGGTTCCTCTGAAAAAGAAAGCATCAAACTAGAAATGCCTGACTCCCTGGTACAGTATAACGCACAAACATGCAGCTTAAGAGTTTGTTGCTCTATAAAAAAAAGCCCTCTGTAAAGCTAGTACATCTTACTATTCATCGCTGATTGAAGAAAATAAGAACAACCCCAGGTTTCTTTTCATCACTGTAGCCAGGATGATTAGGAGTCAGAGCTCTGTTGAGCCGAGTATTTCTTTAGCCTTAACTGGTAATGACTTCATGAATTTATTCACAAAAAATGTTTAAGTGTTAGAGCTACTAATTCTTCACAACCATTTCACAGATATATCATTATGTAGAGCTACTTTTAATACTACTGATATTTATTTAGATTTGAATGGTTTATGTGAAGAGTTTCAGTCAGGATTCAGAAATCATTATAGTGCAGAAAAAGGACAAATGACCTTATGACCTCTGACAGTGGACTCATATCTGTGCTTGTACTATTAGACCTCAGTGCACTACTTCTGACCATAGCATTTTATTACAGTGATTTGAGCATGCCATAGGTATTAAAGGTACTGCACTGCAGTGTTTTGAATCATTACTATCTAATAGACATTGGGAGACTTCTTCATGCACTAGTGTTGATTATGGATTTCCATAGGATTCTGTTATAGGGCCAATTTTATTTACATTATGTACATGCTTCCCTTAGGGAGTATTATTAGATGGCATAGCATACTTTTTCATTGCTGTGCAGATGATAACCAGGTTTATCTATCCATGAATCCAGATGGTACACACCAATAAATGAAACTGCAGGAATGTGTACCAGACACTTACTCTGGACAACATTACCTTGGCCTCCACTAACACTGTGAGAAATCCTAGAGTCATTTTTGACAAGGATATCTCCTTCAATATATCTCAGAGTTAATTCATACATTTATTACTTCTAGAATGGACTTCTAGGCTGTCCTAAAAGCTCTTTGCAAAGCCTTCAGTTGATCCAAAATGCTGCAGCGAGAGTACTGACAGGCTAGAAAGAGAGAAAATATTTCTGACAACCTTCAATCTATTTATTCCTGTTGCTGAACACATTTTTTTTCTTCTTTAGCACAAATTTCCCAACAATATTTTCTGTCCCTGAGTTTCCATCAGTCTGCTCACATACTGTATGTACTAAATCTTGGAAGAGTGGTAGAGGAGTAATTGTCTTGATTTTTATGCCACAAACCCAAGTTTGAATCACACATCACAAATTTTCACCAATCATGTGTATATATTTTTTTTAGTATATTATTAATTATAAATATGGTTAGGATTTGGCCTCAAAAACTACTCAGTTGTGTTTTGCAAAATATCACATTGTGGGTAAAAATCTGAGTATTGCATTTGAACTGAAATTTTCACAACAGTTACAGTGTACACAAAAAAGGATGAGTTGGAAGACCCAACCATATCAAACCTTGTTTGTATGTGTGAGATGCAGTTTTGAGGAAGCTCCAGTTTTCCATGCCACAGGAATGAAGCTAGGTGATTAATACCAGGCTGGCTTCATGGCAGTTTGTGAAATACTCAAGAAATAAATCGATTTTGTCATGTCCATCAAAAATTTGTGATGCATTTTGATAGGAAATATATTTTTTAAATGAAGCACTTTTTCTTTTCACAAAAAGGCAGGGAAGTAAATAATAAATGGACTAGTTCTTATATAGCGCTTTTCTACTCTATCTGAGACCTCAAAGTGCTCATACAACATGTTTAATTTCACCCATTCATACAAGCACTTCTATGTGTAACTAAGCTAAGTGCTTTTGTTGTCTAACATTCACACGCATTCATACTCCAACACTTTCGTCAGAGAGCAAGTTAGTGGTTCAGTATCTTGACCAAGGATACTTTGTCACGCAGCCGGGAGCAGCCAGAAATGGAACCGCCACCCTTCCGATGACCTGCTCTACCTCCTAAGCTACAGCCACCCCACAGTGTCACTGTGACAACCAGGAAAGATGTGGCACACTGCAAAAACTGACAATCTAACTAAGTCTCAAAATCTTATATTAAGCCAAAAATATATTTTTGATCTTGTTTTGAGAGTGATTTGCTAAGCAAGAGCAGAATGTGTAAGATTATTAAATGTGTTTTGTCTAAAAAATAGATATTGACACTTGATTATAGTCTGAATCTTCCTAAAGTAAGTGAAATAATCTTCCAGTGGAATAAGAAAGTTACAATTAGTAAGATTATTGAAATAAGACAACATTTCTAGTCTTTAGAATGAAAAGATATTTTATCTTATTTCAAGAAATTTTACCAAGCATAACCAGCTCACCAAACCGTGATCTTTTCCTGAACCTAACCAAGTGAGTTTTTTTAAGTGCTAAAACCAAAAAATGAGTGAAAGTGAAAAGTGAACGAAAACAAACAAACATAAAAACAAGCAAACAAAACATGAAGGTCCAAATGGAGCCGAACCATAGTTGCCTGGCTGATACTACATCTGTAACTCTGCCACTGTCACACTTCCATATTAATGCTTTTTGTAGTTTAATAATTTTAATCTTGATTGCATAGCCTTTGTTTGTTTTTAGCAAGACAAACTTACAGATTGTTTATTAATGTGCATTGTCCCTACCAAATAAATAAAATTCAAAATTCAAATGCTGGTGTTAGGAACATTACTGTTGTGGGCAGTGTGTTAAGAAGCGCTGCCATAGGACATGAGATTAAATTCAAATACCACTTTGAGTCTGTTTTAAAAACAGAAACATTTATAGCATTGTGCTGCCAACAAGAACAAAGATAAATATGTCATGGTCCGGGGTCCTGTGGACCCCGTGTTTTTGTATTCTGGGCTTTTGTCTTGTTTTGGGGTTTTGATTGTGGGTTTTGGTGCTGCTTTGTTTTCTGGTTCCTTATGTTTTCCGTGTTAAGTCTGTGTCTCTGTTCCTTGTTTTGCCTTCCTGTTTTATTTTGATAGTCACCTGGACCCTGTCCGTTGTATTCAGTTTTGCTTCCCATGGTCTCTTCTGTTATGCGTTTCACCTGTGTTCCCAGTTGTTTCCGCTCCCCTCGTTAGCCCTCTTGTTATATAAGTCCTGTGCTTTCTGTGCCTCTTGTCGCGTTGTCCGTCTACCCTAGGTCATCTGTTGTCATTCTTTTCCCTCCTGCTGTGTGTTCCTGTTCCTGTCCCCCGCGTTTGTTTGGTTCCCGTGTTCCTGCAATAAATGTTGGTGTAAATTTCCACCTCCGT
>VUQK01010295.1:0-22860 GCA_015106715.1 Bujurquina vittata | reverse complement strand
TCCGTCCCCCCCCCCCCACCCCCCCCCCCCCTCTGTTGTAAGCCCATCCCATCAGTATATATAAGCATATACATGTGACAAGAAAAAAAAAAATGCCATTACTGAATTTTGGCTTCACTCATTGCTCTTTGTGGCAAATGTCCTTAACCTAACCAATTTACAACACCACTTTTCATCTTCTTTGTAGACTTTGTAATGCTTTTATACTATACAAAGTATCATAAAACATTTGAATATTCTACATACTCCCCAAAGGAACTGTGATTGGCCAAAGTCTCCCATCACTGTCTTGATTCTCTAAAGCATGAACCCAGAGGAGGCGATGAGTTCCCTCGCAGACCACTGAAGGTTATTGTGGCCATTATTAATGTTATTAGGATGTTATTTATTTAGTAATTTCAAAAACATGATGTCTTTTGTTGCCTTCCACAACTTTGGGTACTTGTTGTCTATTGTGGTCTGGTGGTGTTTGGTGTCTTGAACAGCACAGAAAATGAGATGTTTTATATTTGCTACTATATATTTTTCAAGGGGAGTTTGTAGTTGACTAGCAATGTACTTCCCAGTGTTAAGGTCACAGTGAGTCAGAGTGCAGATAAGATTAGCCTTGGTGGGCTTGTTGACTTCTGGCTACTACCCTGGCACACACACACACACACATGCACGCACATGCACACACACCCTCTAATAGCTCAGGTCACTCCAGATTGCATCAAAGGTCTTTTAGCATTGACGTTATCATTGTATATTGTAGTAAGGTAGTGCTGTCGGATGTGGGACTATAGTATGTGTATGTTATGGGGGGTCTTCTGTTATCTGCATGCATATCTGTCTGACCCATCTATCTACTGTTTACCTGTTCGTCCTTTCCTAAGGGTATTGCCTGTCTGTCAGATTGCATGTCTCTCCTCATTTTCATTTTAGGTCACTCTGTGTTGTCTGTCACGGCAGTTTGAATATGACTATTAGAGGAAAGAGCATATCTGTATATAGCAAATGGCTGCTGGGAATACCTTTTGAATTCTTTCTCCACACGACCATTACCTAGAATTACTTACTTTTTGGAGTACCTCGGCCGTGATGTATTTAGAGAACAGCCCTAAATATCATGCGACAATGAGCTACACACAATTGTTTATATTTGTTAGTTTCACATGAATTCAGTATTTGTTCTGTGCAAATTTCTCATGTCTGATTAACCATCACATATCTCAGAATGTTAGCATTAAGGTAACGTGGTAACACTTTTGACGTTATTTTCTCTCAGCTTGTTTTATTTCAGTCCTCATTTCTCTTCCTTGGTGAAATAAAGCATAGGGGCATTTCCCTTTGCCACCTTGTATCTTTTTTCCCCATCAACTTATCAACTCTACAGTTCCTTTTTCGCTTTGCCCTGTCTGTGATCAGCCTTCCCTCCCTGCGTCTCTTTCCTGACCCCTTTCTCTCTTTCTCTCTACCTTGCTTCCTATTTATCATTTTTACTTTTGTGTTGCGTCTACTTCTCACTTCCAGTCCTCCTCCTGAGCCTTCTTAGTCTTCTCTCCCCATTTGTCACTTTTCCTTGTGCCTCTGTCAAGTTCCAGCCCTAATTGAGCTTCTTTTCTTCTTTTTTTAATAACCCTTTGTTTCTGTCCCTCTCTTTACTCCCAACACTCCCCTAGTTTCCCCTCTCCATTCACCTTTTTCCTGACTTCCTTTGACGTTTGAAGGAGAGTGGGGATCCACTCAGCTGACAAAGAGAGAGGCAGTGACGTCACAGCAGACATGATACACCAGCATCTGCTCTGGTCTAAAAATACACACCACAGGGCACACACAGTCAGTCTGCAGCTGCACTCAGCATTTGTTTTCACCTCCACGCTCTACTGAGATGGCCCAGCTTTTACACAACTGGGGCTTGTGGACATGCTGGGCTACATGCTGCTGGCCTACAACTGAACACCCAAGATGTATTCAGATATTAAGACTCTAGGTGGATGCAGGTGTAGGTTTGTTGATATGAACCCCACTGAAGCTGCAAGCACTCTCATGTTAAATTGTTCAGAGCCCTTGTTGCAGACTTAATCTCTGGAAAATACTGGTAAAATCTATGGCGTTTCCAAACCTGCACACATATGGAAAACTGCAGGTTCTATAACTGTGTATATAAGGGTTATAACAAAAGTGCAAATTAAATCTGGGAGGAATCAAAAGTTCAGCAGGAAGAATGCTTTCAATTAAGTACTACTGCAATGCTTGTCTATGACGTTAAAAAACAAAAGCCAAATAAATGTATAAAAATCAGTACTCATCACTTAATACTCAGCTGCTCATTTTGGGCCTTGTCCCTCTAAAACCCATTCCTTCCTCTTTTCCTCCCCATTTAATTAGTAAATGCTGTTATGAAGTTTAGATTTTATAGTAAACCAATTTGAGGATGGCCACTCAAACTTTCAGCGCCTGAAAAAACTCTCAGCATTTGCAGCAACACATACTTTATCACTGTCCATGACCTTTTTGAGCAAGGGGCACATGTGTCTTTGCTTTGTCCATAATAATGGAGGATTGTGTGAGTATACTGTAGTAGTTCTTTGGTGCAGAGTGGGTGTCAAGCCTCCCTGACCTTGTGTTTGTTCCCCGAGGCGATGACTGTAAATAAGAATGTGTTCCTAGTGAAGCTGCTGGGCTGCATAATTTATTTTATTTTATTTTTAACTACATATAGGAATCTTTCTTTGGTTTTTCTATGCAATCAATAATAAAATGGTTTCTAAAATTAACATCTGAAAATCCAACAGGGCCATTTTAATTTTTCCAGAGCGGGATAAATTGTGTCTGTACACATTTCTGCGAAATGTGGTCATTTCTCAAGTAATGCTCGTCTTTCTCCTTTTTTCTCCACTGTATGTGTGCATGTCATTTGTCTGTCTGTGCTTGTTGCTGGCATGTAACTAGCGAAGTGGAGCAGGCAGGTCTGTCAGATTTGGAGATCATCTCCCAGCCGGTGGAGGATGAGAACCAGTGCTTGGCTCCTCCAGTCCAGCTGGTGAGTTTTGGCTACAGAGATCTGCCTCTTGCAGCTCTGGACCTCTCCCTGGCTGGCTCTCAGCTGCTCTCCAACGCAGATGAAGATGAAAACAGGGAAGGGTGAGTGAAACTTGTGTTTTATATTATATACATATGTAAGATTTTATTTCTCTAAACTCTGTGCAGTCCTTTGGAAAACTAAATACCTACTGCTTCTATAGGAATTAAAAGGGCAAATACCAGCCAGGTACTGCTAATTAACTGCACTTGATTAATTGACTGAGTGTGAGCACCTCTATAATAGCAGAGGTTTTGGCTGTTTGGGGAACAGAAGCAGCAGGTATGTTTTAACACAAATCCAATGAGAAAAAAAAATATCAGCAATAAACTTAAAGAAGCTTGACCATAAATTTGTCCCAGGGAAAAGCTTGCTCTCTCTAAAATGATCACTGCAGCATAGCTTAGGTTTGTAAAGCTGCATCTGAACAAACCACAAGACTTCTAGAGCAATGTCCTTTGGACAGATGAGACCACGGTGGAGACATTTGGTCATAATGCACAGCGTCACGTCTGGCAAAAAACAAATGCAGCTGATCAGCAAAAACACCTGATATCAACTGTCAAGCATGATGATGTAGGGGAGATGATTGGGCACCTTGCTGTCACTAAGTCAACCTTCAACGCCTCTGTTTACCAAAGTATTCTAGAGTCAGATGTGACACCATTTGTCTGGCAGCTAAAGCTTGGCCTAATTTGGGTCATGGTGTCACAATATTCCACTCAAAGTCCAGACCTCAACCACACTGAAATACTGTAGTGGGACCTTAAGAGAGCCGTGCATAAATGAATACCCACAAACCTCAATGAACTTAAGAGATGCTGTAAAGAAGAGTGGGTAAAGAGTGGTAAAGTCATAGAGCAAACAGTTCAAGTTATTGCTGCTAAAGGTGGTTCTACCAAGGTGCTGAAGCATGAAGTGTACTCCGTTTTCTTACAGGACTGCAAAGAGTTCTGGTTCTTCTGTCAATTTTAAGTGCAGTAAATGTTTTACATTCCACCATTCTTGATATTATTTAGCCAAACGTCTGCTCAGCATGTCATCAATGATGTTAATCATGTTCATACTGACACATTTTGCCGACTTCCATCTGTATGCACTTATGCTGTTATATTTATATTTCTGTGTACTGCACATGTATGCATGTCTACACTGTATATTTGGAAGAACATCAACACATTCTCGTTGTAAGAAGATTATCACAGACATTGTGGAACGGGAACTGAAAGCTGCTGTCTCTGGATTTTGCAGCTAACAATATACATTTTTACAGTTTACATCAAACAGCAACCACTGTTTGCCGGCACAAACACCCACATTAACACACATGCACACGCCCCATCACACTTGCATAAATGCCACATAGTATGCAAGATTATCATCCATCATGTGTTAAGTCTCCCTCCCCAAGTCCTTGACTTGCTGTCCCCGGTGCTCAGTATTGCATCCATTTATCATTAACTGACAACCTCTGGGTTGTCCAGCGTCCATAAGTTAACTGAGATCAATTCATCATTTTAGACTAAATATCTGCCCTCCTCGCTCTGTCTGCTGACAAAAGGAGCCTTTATTCTAAGTGACATTTTACAGTGCATGAGCCAGAAGCCGATAGTATCACACACTTAATTTCTTTTACTGTCTAACTGTACATGCTGTCACATTTAATCACTTTATTGGGTCCCACTCACTTGATCAAAAGCTGTCAGTTAAGGGTTATACTACACTACACTTTTTTTAAATGTTTGATGTCTGAGTAATTTAAATCCTACAAATTAGAATGATTTGTTCTTTTTGTCTGTATTATATAGTAACCAGCCATAATGACCTTGTGCTTTTTCTTTCATTCATACCTTTCCCTATGACTGAGAATGCTGAACTGTTACATCATTCTCATGTGCACCTTGCAGAAATGGGACTCAATGTTTAATAAATGAGATCCTTTCAACTGCAAGATCCAGATTATTATAAAGCACTAAGGTGTAAAATGTTAACCATGAATTGTACAGACAACAAAAAATAGCGACTCAGTCTCTGCACAGTCATTTCCATTGAAGGCTATGATACTTATGAACTGCTAATCACAACCCTTGTTATTTTATCCTCTAACATGATTGTACAAAATGCAGGTTTGACATATGGATATGAGGTCACATCACAGCTGTCTTTGAGATTAGTCACAACGTTGACAATCTTTTTTTTCACCGTGCAAAATCTGCCCACTGTCCAATATTTGCGTTCTGTCCAGCAACTGTGACTCAAACCTGGCTCTTGGTGTGAGATCTCACTAGGATGCACATAAACACCATAAGCTGTAGTACAGGATCCAAAACATGCACACACACAACATATCCATACATGCTGCCTCATCCAAGTACTCCGTTTGACACCAAATCAGGTCTCACTCCATTGGTTCCCTTCAGTTAGCCTCTCACGGCCAGAAACAGATGGATTTCACAGACGCACCGTGCTGACACTCACACTGTGCCGATATTACAACCAGTACAGTCCTTGTGTGTCCTATTCCAGATCAGGGTCAGTGGTACCATGTATTTCCATCCCTGCGCACAATGGATAGATGTATTGGTGTTTGCTGAGAATGTGCTTTGATACATTTGGTGTTGTTAGGAAACACTTTGTGCAGAGATGAATTATGAATGCAACATTTCCTGTTGTAGCTCAACCTGTGACATATACCTGTAAGGTATTTCTTAAACTGGGAGCTTTCCAGTAACTGGGTCACATCCCTGCTGTTGTAATCACAAAATGAGAACACCAATCTCTTCAAATGAGCCTGGGTCCGAGGGCATGAGACTAAATTTCTCCTTCTGGTCCAGATGCGTGAACCCCTGTTGTAACAACAGATTTAGCAGACACCATTTTGAAGTTTATTTTACCAGTGGGCTCAATTTACTCAAAATGCGCTTAGTGTGATGAGGTCACTATTTCATATTCAAGCCATTAGTGCAAAATGCCTGCCTGTAAAAACGCTGCCAGTGGGAGCTGTAAAAGTCATCATTGTTTGGTTTAGCTTTAATGAAATTCCCTTTAAATACACCAGGCATGAGCTTCAGTAACATGTATGTTGCATCTTCTCTAAACCTATACTCCTACTTCAAATGAAACAGTGTTACCAGTCCTTGTGTCTGGCCTTAGGAAGGTTTGTTAGGATGCTCCCATACCTCTTCCTTTGTGGTGGAAGGAGTTGAAATTTCACGAACCTTCACTGTTTATAGGTCTCGTGTCACACTTTTTTTCCTACCCGTGAGATTTTGAGATAGAACAAAAGCACAGTGAAGTAGTGACAATCAGCACTGGAAGAGAAATCGAGAAAATTAAAAAAAAAAAGAAGTATAGCATTAAGGCCATGTCATTAGAAAATGCAAAATGTTGCAAATGTGTCTGAATGAACGCGTCACTCAACCTGCCACCTTTCAAGACCTGAATCTATTTTATTCTGTGGATTTCAGCACCACTGGGCTTTTGGTGATTACGCCTGTGCCTCCGTCTCCTCATTACCGTATCGATCTACCTTTCAAAGAGACAGCGGCCATTAGCCCTCCTTAAATGACATTCACAAACATCACGCCCCATGCCCCATCATCATGTTTTACTGTGTTCTCCTGCGGCAGTGGCCAGCTTTCTTAAATCAGTGCTTTAACATCACCTCCCAGTGAGTTGACTTTGTTGGGTCGTAAAAGCGTGCAAGCACCATCCTGCCCATATCTGTCTTCCCTTTCAGAATGCAAATGGGAAACACTGAAGTGCATCTAGCAGAGTGACTGATGGCTAAACTCACCTTTAGGGAAATGGGGCAGGGGAAATGAACCTTTCTTATGGGCGTAGGGAATGATGAAGTGAAGTTGAAAGGAGGCAAGACAGCGGCAGTGCGATGGCAATCCACAGCCATCCAAATGAAAATGTATGTCAGAAAGAAATCTGTTGGCTGCTTCGCTGACTTTACCTGGGAAAGTCAATTGTCACCAACACCGCACGCCTGCAGACCCTGCCACTTTCAGCCTGCATTAGCTGGCTCATTGGCTGTCTGAGAGTGAAGGAGTGTCGTGAAGAAAACTGTGCGTGGGAAATATTTAGCCATGCTCTATAGTGATGTTTGGCAAAACGAGAGCATGTGCCCATGAAAGTGAGAATGTCGCAAGCATGGTAGAGGTGTTTCATCAACAAGGCGGTGGTTCATTGGCTGAGGAGTTGAAGTTATTTTCAGTGGCAGTTTGGGAATGTGTTGCTGTCAGCAAAACTTTTCTCATCTACTCATTCCAGAAAGAAAGTGGTTGTAAATGAAAAATATGCAAATTCAGACAGATATGTTTTCTCTTTAAAAGACACGGTTTACAGTAAATTTAATGTACCAGCTTGCAGCGTATTTTGAAGTTATTGAACTAATCAGTTTTGTTGACGAGACCCTGAAATGGAAACTCAGAGAAAATCTGCAGGAAAAATAAATCACATATTTATATGTTGGGAGTAAAAGAAATCGACACAAGCTGCCCCCCCCCTCACAGATTTCCAGATTAATTGCAAAATGAAAAGAGGTTTGTGTTATTATGGTTTGCCAGTACTATAAAGATGCAGCGTGTTTCATAGCAGGAAGCAAGCAGAGGGGATTAATCAAGAGAAAAGGCTCCTGTGTCAAGCTGCCACTGTGTGATGAAGCACCTACTGTCAGGCATGTTCGCATATCATAGCCTTTAGCATTGTGAAGGTGGAGCTGACCTTACTGCTATCTCTCTCGTATAGTGAGCTCGCAGTCACTCACAGATCGCCCCCCACTTATTTACTTTCCTTCTCTTTTCCTTAAAAACACATATATATTTGCATGCATGAATAGAAGTAGAATACATAGAGGATATATATACTAAGAACAGAAAGGAAACAAGGCCAGGCCTGAAAAGCTTTCTCATTGCAGTGCATAGTGGTTATCTAACCCTCTGTAATCATGGTTCACTTCATATTCCAGTTTATACTGGGCTGTCACACCTCATTAGGAACAATAGTGCTCCTTCATTGATGCTTCTGCACATTTAGATAGGCTCTTCTTTCTCTCTCTTTCACCACCTTTTTACATATTTCCATTGTTTCGCTGTATTCTTGCTTCTTCCCTTATTCTCTCAGCTTCTTACTTGCTTCTTCTCACATTCTCCGTCTCATCTTTTTCTGCTTAATTTCACACAAAGAACACCTTCCCATACTGAATACCAAATCTGCACTGTAACAAGACTAAATGCCAAAAAAAAACAAAACATGATTTTTTGTATTACTGCAAATCATGCTTTACACACTGACCAAAAATACCAGACGGACCTTCACAATTCTGCAGGAGCCTCCAGGTTTGTCCTTCAGTGGTGATGGTGAAGAAAGGTGGACAGGTTGGAGATTTCCACCACCAGTTTTCTGTGCTGTTGCCTAACAGAATGTTCCTATCAGGAGAGAAGTGGGCGACATTGTGGGAGGTGGTTGTTCTAGCTAGCATCAGGGGGCAGTTGCAGTGTTAGCAGTTTTGGCGCCATGGTAAGTGGAGTGTAGTTATTATTAGAGTTGGGCCCATCCATCTTCCTGTCTAGGAAAAATGCTGGGAGGACCAAGGTGGCGTGGGCTTGTGTTCAGCACTTTCATGGCCGCCCACTCTCCCCATAGTCATCAAGCTGCTTTTGTTTGTTTGCTCACTTTATTTTTTTTTAGGTTGAAGGGCTCTTTTGGTGCATTTCAGCTTGCATTTGTGTTGGCTGCTGCTAGTGTGTAACTTTGTTGGAAAAACATCATTGGGTGTAACAAAGAACGTCAGAGAAGAAGATATGCAGGACAGGGCCTTAACTGAAGATTACGCCTTTGGTTTAAACTAAATATTAAACATTGACTGACGATGTCTATGTAAATGGTAAACATTATTCCAACTCTTCTTAACAGAATTCCTTTTTTTTAAAAGATTTCAAGCTTTGCTGAAACTCCTCAGAAAGTCTGTTTGCTTTTAAACTCAGAAAAAACACATTTTGAACCAAATGGACTATGCCTAAAATAAATATAAAGAACAACTTTTTGTAAGCCATCATCTTGATAAAACCTACAGTGGTTATTATAACACTGTTTCGAATAAAATGTAACCCTTCAACTAAAGTACAACTTTGTAGCAAGTACTCAGCCTTCTCAGCTCCTGAAGTCATATCACTGCCAGCCTCTGAGGTCTGATGTGCACATGAAAAGGTATAAGAAGCAGGCCATGGTATGGAGTATGATGCTGACAGTGTGATAAGGGATAAGGGGAAATAGCTGATCTTATTACTGTCTGAGAACAAGGGACCTGGATGAAAATTCCAATGTAAAAATATATTAAAATTCAAGTTATCAATCCAGCCCTGCCCCTGGACTGCAATTACAAGTGCACACCTGAGCAGTGGAATGATGTCACCTCCCATCCTAGTGATGGGCGTATGGTTGCCAGACACTGAGACAGAAGCATATGTTGCTGATACGGCTGGTCCAAATGTGCAAGGAGTCCAGGGTTAGGTACCAACACCAGATGGTTCATCTAAATTTGTAGTGAACAAAAAAAAAAAAGGGTGGGGGGTGGGGGGGTGCAGGGGGAAGGAAAAAACAAGCAGTCCTACCCTTTACCACCCAACAGCTTTAGGCCAAGAGTCCAAATGTTCTATTTTGGAAATAACTACTGGCTCATTTGTAAGTTTTAGAAAGTGGTTGATTAAGGAAAATAAGCACTGTCCTCTTCATAAATCACAACCAACTCTGGGATGAGTTTGTGGTTGAATTTGTTGTAAGATTATTTTTAACATGGGCATGAATTAAATTGAGTGTATTGGGGACTTTTAAAGCTTGCCACATTTCCAATTAAATTATCCTTAGATCACTCTATAATTGCATAAAGGTGGCACAAAGTTCATTAACCTGAATTTGGAGGCTTGAGATCACGTGCACTGCCACTTAGTACCTGTGTGCCTCTTTCAGTACTGTATTGGATTGCACTGCATTTTTTAATTTACCTGCTTTAACTTTGTAAGAAAAAAAAAGATTAAATGCTGAAGTCTTGCTTTTTGGAATAAAGCATGCTCTAAAGGCTTTCACCCGGTCAAGCCAATTTGGCCCGATTTAATTAGAGAGAACGGAAAGTTATCTGAGACGGCAACCAGGGAGTGACCGTCCTTCCTGTTATCTCCCAGACTTCTTAATTCCTCTGCCAATGGGACAGCTGTAGGCCTGTATAGTGTAGGAGATCATTGTTTGTCAGATAACAGTTTCCTGTGAGTTTTGAGGAAAAATTGATATGATAAACATTTAGTGTCAAGGATATTCCAAAATCTAAACAAAAAATGCTGAAATAATATTTTGATTTTTTAAAAAAACAATATCTGTACAGATAATAAATTATACAGTTTGCCATCCGCAATTCTCTGGTTGTATACTTGACCTTAAAGTAAAGTAAATGCCACCCTAATAACTTTATTGGCTCTTTTGCTAGCTTCTGGTCTCATTTAATATAACATGGTGTTCAGTTTTGTAATTTATGGTCCCTATTAGGTTTGGAAAGTATAATTAGAAATTAGAAATCCGAATTAGAAATTCTTTATGTCATTGCACATTTTTTATGCAACAAAATTCTGTTTGACAGCTCTCCCTTTTTTTCACGGCAACATATAAATATGAACAGGCAAGTAATAAATAAAAATATATACAAGAACAAAAACAGAAGCAGAAACAAGAAGGGTGTAATAAAGCCTAGGATGCTTTAGTATGACTCTACCAAGTGAATGAGTGTGCCAGTCATTAGGCTTCTCAGTCAGATCGACTCCTTAAAACTGCTAATTTCAAGACTTCAAGAAAGGGCTTCTCCAACCAGCTGATGATGTCATGGTGGCTTTGTCCATCTTTTATATACAGTCTATGGTTATATTTCTAAACAACCTGGTATAACAGCAAAGCTGGAATAGAGCCACCTACCCACTGTGTCCATTTCATGTGTTGCCTCTCGTAGGCGTGAAATTTGCACGCATACTAAAATTACAGCAGTTGCAGTAACAAGAACTACCAGCGGGGTGTGATATTTCATTTCCAGCGAACAACTTTCTACCGCCTTTCCATTGATTTTAAACATTACTACATTACAAATATTGTTTAACTACAACTAAAGATGACACAATAGTTGTATGAAGGCTAGCCATCTAGCTTGCTGACTTAAATAAAGTATCACACCCTTGTAGTAGTACAAGTTACTGCAGCTTCCTGAAATTTCAGCATGCTGTACACACCCACGAAACGCAAAGCATGAAATGAACATACAGGCAAAATTTGAAAACCACACAATTTCCTGGAGTGGATAGGTGGCTCTATTACATGTTATATATACACACAGTCTAATTTAATGAGTGGAGCTCAAATTGTCTAACAAAATCTCTTAAATTTAGATACCTGTCTTTTTTTTACGACTTATATTTGGTATTTTAGCCTTTATTAGACAGGATAGTACAGCGAGTTGACAGTAAAATGAGAAGAACATGGGCACATGAAGTAGCCTTCAGCATATGGTTTGTCTGCTCAGCCAGGTGAGATAAAGTAATGCCTGATACCTGGTATTTTAACCTATCTCATAATAATTAACATACACACCTGACATTGCTTATTATGAATTTGGTTTTATTTTGGTCGGTGGTTGGATGATTAAATCTCTTAGTTAGGAACTGACAATTTAATAGGCTGCGACTGTACTGTATATATGTTTACTCTAGTCACGCAGGGCATGAATTAAGGTCTAAAGGGACACACCAACATTTCAGATTCTATTTTTTAACATAAATGATTTCCACTTTAATGTGTAACATTATTGATCCTTGAAACCCAATGTATTAGAGCGTTTTGCTCAACTGCAGCCCAAGATGCATGGTCATTTAGCTCTGTTATCAGTAATATTTGAATGCCTCGTTTTGAAAGCACTATGCACCATGTCTCAGTCTTTCTTGTCCACAAAGTCAAAAACTGTTGGGTTTTGTTTCCTGCATCATACAGAAGCAGCAAAATGGCTTGAAATTGACTTAATTCTGATCTGACAACCATAACTATTTGCAGTCGTGACACTATACTGTTCAATGCTTGCTGATGATTGGGTGCACCCTTATCAGTGCACATGTACAGTATGGAATATACACACAGAATACAGAATACAACCAATGCAGGCATACACATACAGACACACACATACTGACCTTCCAGTCCCCTTGTAACATACAAATGAGTCTTTCCTCAGTGCTCCCACAGGACTTCCAGGGAAAGCTGAACACCAGTTGCCCTTGTTCATTGTATTTTGCACTGCTCACAGTAAACTTAAGCCTCTGGCTGCTGCAGGTTCAGCATAATCTAAAATCTTTCTTGTAGCGTATGCACAACATAAATGTGATGTCTTTCAGCATCAAGCTTAGAGCCTGCTTTCGATACGCAGCTCTGGAAAGTATGGCATAAAATATACCTAATGATCATATAGCATGCAACTGTATGGCAAAAATAATTACTAGTATGATGGCATTCTGAGTATGTCTGGGGCACAGATTCAAGGATGTGTAATGAGAAAAAATATGAAATGAACTTTATATCCTCAATGCATACAACTATGGATACCTTGGCTCCTCTGAAAACTGTGCCTTGTATGGGTTTTTCTTTTGGCTTCACTTTGTGATTACTCAGTATCAGTCCCTTAATGCAGAGGTTATGACCCTGGCCACTATCAGAATTCAGGTTGTCACTCATTATTTGTTACTTTAAAAAACAAACAAACAAACAAAAAAAGATAATGCTTTATGTTACCTAATTACTCCATAGAGAAAGTAATGTGCTACACTACACGTTACATTAATTTTGCATTACTCCGTAACATTGAAACATGATCTCTGACCTCTTATTCATTGTCAGAACATTACAGTTAATGGTATAAAAATGATACGAATCCTTATCCTAATGAGGATTTCCACAAGATCTTTCTTTTAGAGTTTAAATTTTTAACTCAAAGCTGATATCGGTACCATTTTTTTCATGTAGGACACTATTTGCATTATAAATCGACTTTGGGTTTTTACCAGCTACTGTATATGTATATATGAAGTTTGTAAGCTGTTGTTTATACTGACATTCTGGCCAGGAATTTGCTCACCAGTAAGCCAATGGCCATATAAATCATTTTGCATCTACCAGCATTTGAATGGAAAGCTTTAATGACACTGTATAAATAAGTGAACAATTAGGATAAAAATAATAATTTGCTTGTCTAGCAGCATTGTTGATGTTAGAAGATAAATACTGTATTAAAAATGCACTCACTAAATTTCTTTTTAGATTGCAGAACTTAAAGTTTAAAAAGGTTAGTGCCAGTCAGAGAAAGTGCTTTTGGGGTGTTTTGGGGCTTACCTCCTCCTTACTGAGGTGTTGTGATGAATGGTGCATAGGCATTGGTAATGGGGAAACTTTCAAATATAAAATTAATTACCTGCAATCTGACAGCATCGGGAAAACTCAGCATGTATTTTATGCTTAGTTGGTACTCCCTCTTTTCCAGGCTTGCTTGCTGTCAAGCTCTTTCTGTTTGTATGCTTCCTATCTGGTTCACTATTTCTTTTAGCTGAGACTGAATTTGTCATTAGCGGCTATAGACTGCTTGAACGATGCTCATAATCATTACTTCAGAATAAGGTGTCTGTTCCTTCTTTTCTTTTTTTTAAAAATTAAAATATAATCCTGTAATTCTATCAGTGCTTCACAGCATGCTTTGTAACACATTCTGTAGCAGTTTCTGGTTTATGATGAACTTCTGTTATGAAGTTTATGATGTGCTGTTTATGATGTACTTGTGATGTACTTCTTTTGTCTTCCACCTATTGAGTTTCCTGAAAGGACATACTGTTTTGGCTCATAGATCTTTGGAAATCACAGACATAAAATAGCAAACTGTTATGTTAGGCATTTTTTTTGTAGATTTAACTAAAGAAGTGGGAACAACTGATTTGTTTTGTGAAGGCTGCTAGTAATAAAGTGTCTTAAGATACTATTTAAAACTCGTTCTTTGCTAACGTTGTTATATGTAGACACAATACTGGTTCATCTCTGGAGTTAGGTGTCTTTTTTATGCTTGAATAACTTGTGTAAAATGGTTTAAGAAACAAAAAACATTGGACAATGGTCAGGTACAAGGACTGGACTGAAAATGAATGAAAAAGCAAAAGTCACAGTCAACGTCAAAGACCAAAGAAAAAGACCTTCAGAAATCCTGGAGCTGCGGCTCAATGCTACAAAAATTTACAAGCAAATTTGGCTCCTCCGAATCAAATACAAAGGAATGAATGGTGGCTCAAGACTTTTACACAGTATTGTAAATTTCCCTTTGAGTTGCTTTCCAACTTTTTGGTGGCTTTAAATGAAGTCATACTAATCAGGATTCTGAATGATTGCAGTAGCTGTTACTTGGCTTTATGATATAAAACTACTGAAATCAGTCCTTCACTCCACTAGCCTCTGCTGTGCTGTCTTTAGTGCTAATTAACACATTTAGCAGAACAAATGGAACATTTTTCACATGCTAAAATAAACCAGCTGCCTCAGATATTTGTATTCTCGCATGTAGCTATAGTGGATTAAAAAACCAAACTAAAAACTCGAGGGCTGCAGTGCATGTGCATGAAAATGGCCCAGAAAGATAAACATTAAGCAAAGAACAACTATTAAATGCTAAATTTAATGAACACACCGCAGCAGGATTATTGCTCTGTTTCTGTGTATCTATGAGTGTAAATGTGTAAATGTGTTTGATCCACTGGGGTCACATTCTTAGCACAGCACTGCAACATAAATAAGTGTTGAGATGATCTCACTTAACTTCACACTTCTTTTCGCAGGATTAGTTGTCATCACTATTTTCAAAGCACCTTGGGCGACTAGCTAATAATAGAACTCAAGTCAAAGAAATCAGTTTTGACTAAAAATAAAAATTACGACAGGCGTTGGCCTAATTCATTACATCAGATTTCACTTAATGCATTGCCAAAATTCAGCTGAATTTGTTAAATTGTGGCAGTACAGCTCAGCCAATCAGGTCACTATCATAAATCATGAAAAATATAAACTATAGGGGCACCGGCTGTGCAAATCCTATACTATAACCAGTTTGAACAATTCATATTGAAATGGTAACGGTCCTGTATTCAAATCCAGTGATTACGGATCCAAAAGGACAAGTTATTTGATTATTATTAATTATTATTTGAAATATTCTTAACTCATAAAACAAATTTTTGATTTTCATCCTAAAAACTAACAAAAATCAATCCTTATCTTTTCTCAAGCACAATAAAAAGTCTGGAGCTTAAAGTGTCCAGCTTACTGTTGCTGATAATCTGCCAATGGGGCAGAATAAGAGAAAACATAAAAAAGAGAAACATAAATAAAGATTTTACTAGGTATATTGTACAAAGAGCAAATGTTTAAGCAGCATCTCTCCACTGCACTGGAGTACTTTATCGGATGAGGCCATCAGGTGCTGTTAGACTGACAGTCCCAGTGTTTGGTGGCTCACTCGACATGCCGGTATTGATCACTTTGCTTGATTTAATCTCCCTCCTCTATTTCCCTGTCGAGCTCCTCTCAGTCTCACCAGTCGAGGGGAACACTGACAGCAATATCAACCTGCTAAATGCACATGACATCAGAAAGGATGCAGAGAATAGTGAGATAACAGGAGACATAAAAACAAAAATGTAGGGATGGACAAATGCAGAAAGACCTCTGTGTATGTGTTCAAATCGTCTGTCATGCAAGTTGATAAAAATCACAAAGGCCGTTTAGCTGTGGTTTGGTAAATCAATATTAGGCTGTGAAAAAGCCAAAGCGAGTTTGAAAACAACCGGTTTGAGAGGTGACCTTGTCCACTAAATGTGCTTGTCTGCTACTGACTTGGGCCAGGTGGTTCTGTCAGACTGTCAGGGCCGACGGGGTCAGAGAAACAACATTTGCCACTGCTCTGTTGCTTTAATAAGACTCATTAATATACTGCATGTGTCACCAGCAGCGTCTGACTGCGTCCCCTCTGGGCTGGGCTAGTTTTGGCATGACATGAAGTTAAGGACACACACAGTCGCTGAATTCAGCCTATTTGTCATACGTATCAAAGCTGAGTCTTCAAATCGCCTGCGAACTCTCACCCCGTATTCATCTGTGTGTGCGCATGTGATGCATTGACTTGTGTGGCCTTTTATCCTGTAAAAAAACAGCTGCATGTTATTGATTTTGGGCAGATTGCTCCTCAGATTTATTGCTTTGTTGACTCATTTTAATATCGTCAGATAAAAGATTTGATCTTGAATGTCTTTTGAGGCATTATAAATAAGTGAGCTGAGAGGGGTGGGGTATGTGGAGTTTAGATGAAAAGGTTTATATCACTGGTGCATGTTTACTAAGCTACAGCAAATGACCTATTAATTTAGTCTGTCAGGGTTGTTGGCCATTGGTTGGATATGTTCTCATACTTACGGCATATAAGTGTATGGTTTATCTCCCCATGTCCAAGCACTATTTACTGTGCAATATGACTTCAGGGTTTTCCAGTGTCTCTTCATTGTCTGTGGAAGTAACAACTTATATTTTGCTCCATGAGTCGTTCAACAGGCTGCTGGACTGGGGCCCCAAGCAGTCCAGCATATATATATATATATATATATATATATATGAGAATGAAGTATGAAATCATTTGATGCACTTTTATGGATTATCAAATCATATTATTTAAATCATTATGGCCAACATTTGCTAAACCCTAACCTCTATAAATAAAGAGTGTGTTTTCACCAGGATCATGTTTGAATCAATCAAAGGCATGGAGTAGTAGTTCAAAACTACCCTTACTTGCATTACTCAAATTAACAAGAAGCTACTGTATGTACAGTATTTAATATTCACTGTACATGAAAAAAGTTTGGATCAATTCAGCCTTCAGTTATACTCTTTTTTTTTTAACCACAAGGAATTTAATTTAGAGAAGTGTAAATCTCTGCTGTGTCTTGTAGAAAACCTGTTTTCACAGGACTCTATGCAGTTCTGTGAACAACCACGTATACCATTGCCGTTGGAGCAGGTGCGTGTTACAACAATGCCACAATCCTCCCACTGGTGGATGTCTCTGCAAATTCACCCCAAGGTCAGAATGCCCACGGGAACTGTAAAAAAACCCCAAAACAAACAAAAGCTACAATTCAGACTTCTTTAGACTTCTGGGAAAATGTTTTTTGGATAGACAAGACCAAAGTGAAGATGTTTGACTCCAATGCACGGTGCCACATTTGGCAAAAACCAAGCACAGCATATAAGCACAAACATTTCATGCTAACTGTCAAGCACTGTGCTGGAGACATGATAATTTGGGCTTGTTTTGTAGCCGCATGGCTTGGGCAAGTCTACAACAGAATGGTTTAAAAGGAAAAGAATTATGGTCAAAACTCCATACCTCAAACTGATTGAAATGTTGTGGTGGGATCTTAAGAAAGCTGTGTATAAACAAGTACCCACAAGCATCAATGAAGCAAAGTTGTAAAGTGGAGTGGGCCAAAATCTCTCCTCAACAATGTAAGAGACGATAAGGCCATACAGAAAATGACTGCTTCAAGTTATTCCTACTAAAACAGGTTCTGTAAGCTACTGAATCGTGGGCATGGTTTAGCCATGCCAAGGAACAACGATCAAATCACTCACATTGAATACGTGAAATCAGCTGTGGGTTCTGAGATGAGTATACCGTAAATATTTCTTCAGCTAATTTGCTCAGCTTGTCAGATTATAACACGTATTGCATGTATTTATGGAACAATATGCTTTGGGTATTTTTTATTTTTTATTGTAAATGATTCTCTTGCAAAATATCGACAAAACATTCATCAGAGTGTGAATTTCCTATTTTGTGCCAACCTACTGTATGTTGAGATTTGGGCTCACATATTCAAGCTACTTGAGATAACTCATTTCTGGTCTTGAAGGTGTTAACACTGTCTCTAAAACAATGAAAAAGTAAGTGTATTAAAAATATGCATCATAAATATATATCACTATTTTGCTTATTGCAAGATGCCCAGGTGTTCTAGCATATTGAGTGGTACACATAATGGCATCATACCTGGCATCCACAGAGTCTCTGCAAGACTGGTGGTGCAGATTCTACACCATCTGGAGCTTGCACACTTGTGCCACCCCACCCAATGCCAAGAAGATGATTGCTATCAGCATGATTATGCCTTTATTACATTAGCCATGCATTGTTTACAGACTTGTGGCTCTACCCATGCCAGCCTATAAGGAATACTTCAATGTGAGAAAGCAGTGGGAGGGTGGAGTGATCAGCTCGACAGCTGCTGAAAACATTTTCCTTATTGCTACATAAATATGCCACTGTGGGAGGAATCCATGAAGAGGGACCTTCTGAAAATACTTTTGTTAGGATTTAATACAGTTTCCTCTTAAGTGATATGCTCAGTTCAACTACGGATGATAATTTTGTAGATTCTCTTTCAACAGTTTCAACTTGATCAAATAACCAAAGAAACACGTGTAAAGTGGCCAAGATATGTATTTGTAAGTACGCTTAGAGTTAATGCTTCACTTGTATCATCCCATTCAAAGGCAGGATTAAAAAATATATATTTCACGGATACAACCAAATTCCTCGAACAGGGAGAGTGAAGAATTTACACAATTTCCATGATGAATGCAGCAAATTTATTTTGAAGATGTGGTGAAAATGGAGCCATTTTGCCACCATGGCAGCTCATATTAGTGCCACGCCAAGGAATGAAGACATGATCAGAGGAGGGAAATGCTCTGCCAATGTCTGTCTCTTCCATGCCAGAGCATGGGGAGAAGGGAAAGGTGGTGGGCAAAGCCAACTTTCCATACCAGCTGGAGAGCTGGTGAAAGGCATTGTCTCTCTCAGCTCCTACTGTCAGCCCTTGTAAGAGGTGATCTCTATAACCATCCCACTATTTTAAAATAGCATTAAGTTATCTCGCCAGACACACTAAATTCTGATTTTTTTTACAGTAAAAATTAAGGTTAGCTTGCAAATTTTTGAATTTTTAATCTGCCATTTTGTTTTAAACATAAACCATCTGATTTTCAATTGTATACGTCATTATCATTTTCTATACAGAATGATTTTATGGTTTATTGAAACATGTATTCCATAGCTTAGGTCACAGATGAAAAATGTGTTATTGAAATTAATTTAAAACAGTTTTCTTTACATTCTATACTACGTATAACTTATGCCCCTGGCTGCTGATTTTGGAAGATGTGTAATCATTCCTTCTTAGCAGCATCCTCTACAGTGCCTCCCTTCATTCCCATGTTAAAAGGAGGCCATCAGTATTCCACTCACAGTGCTGATGGTCAAAACACTAGTTCACAGAGCTTCACTGTCCTTTTCTCTGTCAATGCTCTCACTGACCACACTTTTCTTTGGACATCACCACCAAACATTGCCCAGATTTTAACAGACATCACCTTTCATGTGTGTAAACTACCACCCTCTGTTGGCCATGTCAGGGAGTTCATATCATCGTATTCATATTCATCTACCTCCTGAAATGCTGTTCAGCATGTCACTGGGGGTGGCTTTTACTTAATACCTTGGGGTAAGTAAGAATAAAATTTTATTTTAGACATTAAAAGTATAAACCGTCAAAAGATCAGTGGTTTGTGTTTACATAAAGCTTCTGACTATGTGCCCTTCTCTTTTTTGATATTTAAATGAATCAAAAAGAAATTGTAAATGCTGGTTGAGATTGATCTTCTATTAAAACATTCCACCCCCTCTTCCCTGTCCCTTTAGGTCCAACTGGCTGAAGCCGTGCTGTGGGCGTCGAGTGGCCCTGTGGCAGGTCTGTCTGCTCAGTGCTGGCTTCAACTGTATCCTGGTGGCCTGCGTCATCCTGGTGGTGCTTTTCCTGTCTTTGGAGCTGCTCATAGACACCAAACTCTTACAATGTAAATAGTACGCTTTCAGTTCTCCTGTTTTTAACTTGTACTATTATATAAGGAAAAAATTGCTGGGCATGCATATTCTTCTCCATTAATACACAGTGTGACGTTCATAAAACACCTGGGAGGCATACAGAAGCAGCTCCACTGGAGCAGTGGGGAGTTAAACACTTGAGCATTAAACACTGGTGCTGTGTCTGCACTGTGCCCTACCTGCTGATAGGATCACATTAAGGAAATGTAGTTTTAGAAATACATATTGTGTGCCATTCTTTTTTTTTTCCTCCTTCTTATTTACCCTGAACTTTTACTATATATTTGACTGGGCAGTTGTCACCGCTATGCATCATAAATGTTTTAAAAGTGTACCTTGTTAAGATCAGCAACCAGAGGTATAAGTCATGTAAATAATGTATTTAAAGTAACTGAAACTAGCTTCACTTCATCCTGCTTCAAGAGTAAAGGGCTGCTTGCATATCACTGTTAAAAGCTATGATATTTTAACAGGAGTTATTTTTCTGCAAAATTAATGCTTACAGTACATAGCATAATTTATTTTTGAAAATCTGTAAGATCCATTATATGTGCTGTGGAAACTATCAGTTACTTCATGCTGAATGTTGTTACGATGATGTCCATATTTAACCATAATTTGTTTGCATTTTTGCTGTTTGTGTAGTCTTGCACAAGAGCTGGTGGAGCTGGATGATAAATGGTTATGATGGGGAGTGATGGATGGAGGTGATAATGAACCAAGTTTCTTGTCAGTGGCAGCAGGCACCCATCCTCATCGATTACTGGCCAGTGTCCAGCTCTGTTGATACTCGAGTCTCGCTGTGGAGACTGCAGGACTCTCGCCACTTTAGATCTATTGTAATCTAGTTCTCTAGTCCACTACCAGCCCTGTAAGATGAATAGCAGATGGGATTGGGCAAGAGAGTGCAGAGACAAGATTAGTAGCAGAGGATCTAGTTATGCAGATAGCCCTGTGGGTTAATGATGTACTCTGAAATAACTCTCTGTATTAACTCAATTATACCAGTTTTTATGAACTGTGCACCTTGAGGACTCTGCAAATTAACATTTATCCTGTTTCCTTTCCAAACAGTTTCCAATGCGTTCCAATTTGCCAGCATTATCCACTGGATCAGCCTTATCATTCTGTCGCTCTTCTTTTCAGAGGTAAGATGTGTATATTGTTCTCGATTATATCATATTTCTGATCCCACCATTAATATGAGATTTATTTTCGTCCTGTAAATCTCATTATTTTACTTTCCTGCCTCTTTGCCCTTTGGTCCCTTAGATAATAAGATTAGATTATAATCACAGAAACATTTCAAGGGCAAAGAGCCACTGAATTCTCATTTTTCTTTTTGATTCATAATTGAATTATACCAACTAAACTTTCTTTAACTGTAGATTATTTAATATCTCCATCACTGCAAACCAGGTTCAGACTTAAGGAACTAGACTAGGTTTTTTGGTAGTTGCTGCCATTTAGTTGCCATTATTGTCCAGTATAAATTAAACCTTAAGTTAAGAAATGCTACCTGGAAGCATAATCATAATTAAATTTAAGCCATTGTTTGATAAAATAATGTCTTTTCATTACTTTGGAATTATGAAGAGAATGCAAAGAGGAGAATGTGGCCCACAGGCCTCCACTCCAGTGCAAACCAATTACCCTGACAGCCTCAGCCCCAATGCCCTAAACCAAACTTTAATTACCAGGAAGCCAGCATGAGCAATAATTAAAGCTGAGCTTACAGAGCACTGAGGATGGGGTTACAGTGATGTGATCCATATGCAGAGGGCACCCACTGGCATCACAGAGGAGAAGTTGCACCAGGCAGTCTCTCTGCACCAATCAGAAAACAGAATTCTTACATGTGGGCGGAGCAGCTGTTCTTCTCACCTGCTACCAGCATTGTTGTCCAACATGTGCTCCACATGATGGATTAGCAGGACCACTCATAAGTGACACCTCTCGCTAATTAGTGTGTAAATCACTGTCCCTGCTTAACAGTGTCCTGCAGCCGACAGCATTTTAAAGAGCACCGAGCAGAATTTGATAAGTGCCATGTGTTTTGCAATTTTCACAAACCACTGTGTTTAAATTTACCACAGATAGAGTATCATCAACAAACATTATTATGTAGATGTGCAGTAGCTAAATACCATCATCGAGATGTTATTTGTAACTGTAATATCTTTTCCATTAATAAACAAGTTTTTGGATGTGAACATGACTTAAAAGGATGAGAGAATCACAAGAGCCTTTGATATGTATCAGCATACACCCTCACTTATCTATTTTAAAGTATTCCTTTGTCTTTCTGTCTGCGTCAGACTGTCTTCAGAATTGTTGTGCTCGGGATCTGGGACTACATAGAAAACAAAGTTGAGGTTAGTACCGTTATACTGACAGATCTTCTTGCCAGATTTAGAACATTTTCCATTTGTTTGGTAGGTATTGTTTTTAATTTGGCCTCCTATTTATATGGTATGCCTACACTAACTTTTTCTACTTAAACATACAGTGGTGTGAAAAAGTGTTTGCCCCCTTCCTCATTTCCTGTTTTTTTCCATGTTTGTCACACTTAAGTGTTTCGGAACATCAAACCAATTTAAACAATAGTCCAGGACAACACAAGTAAACACAAAATGCAAGTTGTAAATGAAGGTGTTTATTAGTAAAGGTGAAAAAAAATCCAAACCACCATGGCCCTGTGTGAAAAAGTGATTGCCCCCTAAACCTAATAACGTACTATAAC